>JASTVC010000050.1:0-96389 GCA_031125765.1 Saccharomycopsis amapae
TCAGATTTCTTTTTTAAACCTTTTCGTGTTTTGGGAATATTAAAATAACTTAACTTTTTTTTTGTTACCCCTTTTTTTTTCCACGTTTTTTTTTCCGGCCCTTTCCCCCCCCCCCCCCCCCCCCTTATTATTTTTACTTTCTCTATTTGTTTGTTTGTGTGTGTGTTTTATGAGATTTTCTAGCATACTCAATTACTATTGAGTAAATCTCGAATATGCTTTTATGAATCACGAATTATGTTATCAATTAGATATTGCTTCTTTCTTTTTTTTTTTTTTTTTTTTTGGAGTAATAATAATTTTCAATTATTCTATTTTGTAATAACTTTGCGATAGAACGTTATCGAGAACAAAGTAACACAGTATCTATAATAAATAACAATCAGAATAATTATTTTGGCAGTATTTAATAAGTTGGTTCTCATGTTAATCGACATATTGAGAGTCCCACACTAGAATTCGAAATATGATTGGCGTATCGAATGGAACAAAATAAGTATGTAAAAGATCACCCTATTTATAAAAGTTTCATCTTCTCTAAAGAATTGTTCTAGAGACTAATAGAAGAACATATAAAGCAACAGAAGACAGGAGAATGTAGTAACAAGTAATATGAAGTGATAGAAACTTCTTAGAAAGAATCTTAATAACCAATTAACATGAAATATCACTAATAAGATGATTACAAGTCTGATAACGTTACCAATCGTTAGCAAGATTATGGCTGTCATGATCATTGTATCTAAGACACTTTAAGCATGACTTATACTATACAATGCTTTTTGGTGTTTGACACATTCATAATCACTACAAATTCTTTCAAGATCCTGTGTTTTTCATTATAATCTTACAAGCTTTACTAAATCAATTACAAGGTTTTGTCTATTACAAAATCAAACCAGACCAAAACCTAAAAAAGAAAGATATAAACCAAGCATAACCAAAGAATCGCAGAAGCATACAATGAAATAACCGGTAATTAATAATTCTGAATAAAGGAGACACAATGCCAACATTCAAGATCATTATGCTTTATCCAATTGTAACCGATTGTTAATCTCCAATTTCAGTAAAGCCAAATGTGTGTCAGTTCCGTAGTTTTCTAATGAATTCATCACAATGTCACCATTCCAATATTCGGCATATACTTTGCACATTGCCAATCCCAAATTCAACTTGAAGTTTGAGGGACGTTCGATCAAATTCTGTAAAGAGTTTGGGATATTAGCCTTGACAAACTCGTGGGCTCCCTTATTAGCAGAACGATGATCAACGGCATCTGGGTCAATATTCAAATGTGGTAATTCATCCTCCAATTCTTTCTCCATTGCCGGATCGGAAGAGTTGAAATTCATTGGACTATAATCTCCTGCTAATTGTAAGCCTGGGATTTTATGAAAGTTGCTTAAACTCTCCCTAGCGATCCGTTCATTTTTCCCAAAAGACCAAATTTGATCGATTGGCATTCCCTTAAGACCACCACCTTGATCACTGAATCTAAACTCTACCGAACTCTTGGTGTTTATGATGGTGACCTTTATTGGTGGTGGACGATTCTTAAGAAAGAAGTCTCGTGGTTTGTCGCCATTATTATAAATGAAATTATTGATGGTTGACTCATAAGAATTTCGAAGAATTTCTCCAAAAAGGTATCGCAAATGGGTAACCATAAATTGAAATTTGACATCATTACCTTGGATGATTAATTCTGGAAGTAAGAAATCCTTATCTAGGAATTCAACCTCTTTGTAAGTGTCGGTGATCCGAGACGCGCAGAATTGTAGATTTTCAATAGCCGAACATTTATAAAAAATATCACCAATATAATCATCCATATCGATATTTTTGCTGGAATTCTTGAATTTATCGGTCAACGACAAATGTTCTTCACAAATCAATCTTCGGGATACTCTGGCTCTTAAAGTGGCTGACATGAATTCGTCCAAGTCTTTTTGAGTCATGGAGTTAAGAATGCGGCATTCTAGCGAACCCATGATGAGGTGAGGCAAACTTAATAAATTATCATGCAACATTTTCGATAAAGTGTTGCAAAACTCTTCGTTTTCCTCGAGATTGGTGATCGGTTTGATTTTTCTAAACGATTCAAAAATATTGTAATAGCTTTCGTACACCCTGACCAAATGATGATTTGAAATGGCGGCAAATGGTAAAACTTGAAAATCTTTTAGTTTTTTAGCAATTCTGACGGCGATTTCTAATCTCACGAAATTAGCAGAAGAAAGCACTTTTTCTTTGGTCAATTTTTTCCCGAAATTCGCTAGTTGTTGTAAAGTGATGGGATGGGCTTTCTTTGAACTCCATTGGTTCATCACGGTATTTTGATAAAAGTGTAATGGGTTGACATATTTGGAATATGTAGGGTACGGACCAAGTTCTGGCAAATTTTGGGCAAGGTACTTGATATAATTGTGGTCGGTTGTATTATGATCAACATCTAAGGGTAGACTGGTGATTTGTTTGTAGCTGGTATACCCCCGACGATTATTGACAGCAAGGATATTGAAAGTCGAGAGTTTGCGGGGTTTCATAGTATGCCTTAGCATCTTGTGAAGGGTATTATTGTGAGTGCGCTATTGCTAATATGACCAATGGACAACAACCGCTACGACATGCAAACGGTTTGCCATGATTGTGAGAAGAAGAGTCAATTTGACAGTATACCCCAAAGTAGGGTACCCTTTTAGTCAAGTTTTCCTTTCAGTCATCGAGGATTGTACAATCTGGGGGAAAAGTGTCCAGGATAAGGGCATGCTGGAAATACCCTGGAGATCATACTACCGATATACATATAAAGTAGCAGATATGAGCAACACCAAAGAGTGTTGTATAATTGGGAAGTAAAGAGTCCCCATACTGCTGTAAGTTGTAAGGAACAAGTGTATATCACGTGTGTGAGTTGTAGCGTATGCGCAAATAATTTAATTAGGAGGACCACTCGACCAGAAGTTTCAAAGTTGCAGTAGTTAATTTCAGTGTGTGCCCCACACTGACTGTCTTTCAATAGGAGAGCAAACAGGGCGGGTGGGTGCAGCCAGAGCTGTTGCTTCACTGGGGTTATCGTAATATTCCCGCACAGAGCAGTTTCATCCTCCCGAGTCAACACCACGGCGATCATCCTTGACTATACCCACACATACATATATATATATATATATATATATATATAAAGGTGAATATGTATTGAATATATAGCAAGATCAAAAATAACAGTATATATATATATATGTACGGTCTCTAGTGGTTCAACAACAACGATTAACGGTGCCAGCGCAGGTTTCCCCGATCCGACATTTTCGCACGTGACCCTACGTAACCAGGGGTTACGAGCTCCACCTGGGATGTTTTTTATTGCTCAATCGAGGCATCCGCAAATTCCAGCCTTACTCAGCTGGGAGAAAAAAAAAAATACAAAAAAATTCGATTACCATTTTCTTTCCTTTGTCCGCTTTTTTCTTGAATTTTTTCATTTCCCCATACCTATTGTCAATCATTAGTATCATAATAAACCTCCACCAACAATGCAATTTGCCTACTCTGTCTTGTCTCTCGCCGCCATCGCCTTGGCCGCTACCACCGTCACCGAAGAGGTCTCTGTCACCGTCACCCCATCCGCCGAAGTTATCAGTGTTTACACCGACGCTTCTGGCCAAGAAGTCTCCACCGCCATTGCTACCTTAGCTTTGTCTGAAGCTCAAAGTCAATACGGTGAACTCGCTGCTTCTAACATTGAAATCATCACCACTATTGGTCCATCCCACGCTGCCACTACCGTCACCACCACCACCGGTACCCACAAGTACGGTAGATTCGACAAGACCGAGGCTTCCTCTAAATCCACCACCACCGGTACCCACAAGTACGGTAGATTCGACAAGACCGAGGCTTCCTCTGAATCTACTAGCACTGGTACTCACAAGTACGGTAGATTCGACAAGACTGCTAAAGGTACTGCTACTGCCGTCGAAAAGGACGCAACTGCTAACCAAGCTAACAAGAACTACAACGGTATGGGTCTTGGAGCTGCTGCGATCGTTGGTGCTTTGTTAGCTTACTAAATTCATTAATAAGAAAATTTCCCTCTTTGTCCTTTTTGTTCTATTACTTTAAAACTAAAGTCATTGGGATTTGGTAAAAAAAAAAAAATACCTCACTTTTTTTTTTATTCTGTTTTCTTTGATTGAATAGGGAACGGTCAATTTTTTTCACTCATTTCCCTCATACACTTGTTCAATTTCTCTAATACCAGTATTTTTAATCTTAATATTTTCAGGTTTCCTCCTTCAAATCCGTTGTTGTTGCTGTTGTGTCGATTATTCAAACAATCAAGAAGACTTGTTGAAAAAACTGCAGTTTTTTTCTCTATCAGATTCCCCATCAACTCTACAACTAAACTACCTTATTATCATCTACAACCAATTCTTTTACAATCTTCTCGAATCCTTCTCCATTTTATTGTTTGCTCAATTTGTTTTTGTTTTCTTTTTTTTTCCAGTTCTTCTCTGGTTATTCTCACATAATTCTGTGTACCTCATCATTTTTTCTTTTTTTATTCCCAAAAAAAAAAAATTATTATCACCATAATAACAAACAATAAAGATTCTGCAAGAATAATCTTTTGCACTATAATCTCGAACAATTTCTTGTACATTAATAGCCATAATTAATTCCGATCACCAGTTAACCATGGATTCTGCCAGTTTTGGCTACATCATGTCCGTTTTAGGGAGCTAGGGGGTGTGCAGAGTCACTGATAAAACGAAAAAAAAATCTTTCCACCCCATGTTTCGCTTCGTTCGCCTTAGTGAAAAATCACGCAGGGGCAGAAAATAGGGTGCTGGCCAGACTCTGAGATATGTGATTCTGTTTCTCGTTGAACAGAAAGTTATAGTATTTTCTTTTATCAGATATCCAACCAGGGTATAACTGTCACTATTGTCTCTTGTTATATCTCTTGTTTTTTCCTGGTTACCCAACCAACCTGAGGAGCTTAAGAAGCATTGGTGTATCTCTCCATGTATGACGTGTGTTGGTGATACCAAAGGTCACGTGCATAACATACCCCATAAATACGGGTCTCACTTTACGCTTTATGCTCGGAGATTTTCATAATGCCCGAGGCTTTCCGCCGTATACCACTGAGTGAACCCATTCCTCACTTCCCCTGATATTATCTTGATAAAGCTTCACTAGCCTATTATGAGCTTATAACAATCATTTTTTTTATCAGCTTAATGTTTTATTTATTGAAAACCCAGGTCGATAACAAACATAAGGCTTCACCGCTTATCTTATCCCAACACGGGCTGCTGCATTATCTCCTGGCATGCATTTTAAATGATCCACCATTCTGGATTTTGAGTGAAATTACACCTATAAATTACTTTAATATAACACCTATATTTCGTTCTGCAAAATATTCTAATAGAAAATAATAAAATTTAAATGCCATTTGCTAGAAAACTTGAAAGGTCAACTAAGGCATGTCTTCCTTTGCTGGAACTTCAAAATTGGTCATCGCGAAAAAGGAAAATACCAAGGTGAAGGTAGCACCTATGGACATCAACAACGACATGAAAAGATAGATCTTGTAATCGCCAAAGTACAACAAATATTTGGGGTTGCTCGTCACCTCTGTCGAAATGAAATTGGCAGACTCATCTGTGGAAATCATAGCCTTATGGAATGAGACAAGTAGGGAATAGACAGTCTGAACAATTAGGAAACCAATCGTCAAGAACAACAACACCGAAGCTTTAGAACTTTGGAACTTAAGTCTGACAAGACTAAAGAAGATGAGCACTGTTACTGCCAAAAACAAAAACCCTCCAACTTTCATCAATAAGTAAGCGGTATCGGCATTACCATTTGATAAAATCGAAGAACCTGCTGTGTAAGTGCCTATTCCTGCGAGAAGTAAAGTCGACAATAACCGAGTTTCTGCAGAAATTTTGAGATCCGACCCTGATTTGGCGTGAATCATTTCAAAACCACTGTATAAAACTTGAATCAAAAACCCAACGGCAGCGGAATCAAAGACGTAGCAAATGCTGTAAATCGTAGAGTTGAATTTACTCATATGCATGAACACCAACCCAAGAATAGCACCAACAACCTGCAAAATCTCGTAAATAAGGATGAACGCGGCTTTAGTATAACCTTTGTAGAGCTTGAGTTGTGATTTTCTGGTGGTCAACAACATAATCGTCAAAGGCAAAGAGACAGCAAATACGAATAATTGAATGTAGTTAACAATTTTCCATTGTTGATGGTACTCAAAGTATTGACCCATGATTGATAAAGTTAAAATGATACATATGAGCAACAATATAACCATAACATTAAGGAAAAATAACAGGATATAACTCCTGGTTATATATTCTAGAAATTTACGAGGTCAAGAAACATACCCACTTGTTTGGTTTCCGTCTTCTGGGATCAGGTACGCTATAAGCACAGCCTCTGGGTATATTTCTGCGGGTTTTCGGGGCAAAAAAAAAGAAGCTCCCGCAAGACTTTACCAAATCACTGGGCCAATTTCCCTTAAGTCCGCAAAAAGCAAAATATCGATTAGAATGTCTGCGGAGTCTGCGGAGAATCCATTGCTTTTCATCGTTTGAACAGTTTATTCTTTATTTTGTGTAGCTATGATACAATTAGGAAAATTTCCTTTTTTTTTCTTTTTCTTTTTTCAGAGTGTGGACCAAATCAACTCCTCCGACAAATGTCTTTTGCGACCATACACACATGCTAGTAAATAATTCGATGGAGTCAAAGACACCCGTTTCTTGGCGATTAATTAAACTTTTCATCAGAATAGTGATGAATATGTAGCCTCAACGGCCGGTCGATACTTCTTTTGAACATTCAGTCACTTAGTTGTTCCGAGGAAACTAACCAAGCTAACCGAACTAACAAAAGGAGAAAAAAAAATCGCAAAATTTTTATGTATGGATCGAATATTAATTTTAACCATGACTGATCAGCAGTCTTTCATGGCACACGTTCTACCAAAAAACGTTTACTTACAATTACGAAAGGTTGTCAATGGTTGTATTCACTTGAGCCTGTTTCTGAGATATAGACGCAACGACCCCAAATACCCAGTTCGCTTACGATTCATCACAATTTCCAGTTTAAATCTTCTTTCTTCTCCCCTCCATTAATGTGAGTACCCATACCACAATCGCTGGTCTCGTAAAAACCTTTTCGACGGTGTTTGATTTGTGTAACCGGTTCGCAGCCCCGACCAGCATCTTCAAAATTTTTTTTTTTTTTTACGATCGATTTTTTTTTTTTTTTTTTTTTTTTGATTTACTAACACCATTCTCTCCTTATTCAGCTTTATACATCACCAACTGGAAGATTAGGAAGAAGTTCACTCTCTCCCTTTCCCCTCCACTAGTTAGGAAGTTGATATAATAGCCAGTGAACGTACCAGTAGAACTCTCGCTGTTAAGATCTATTGAAGAAATAGTTACATGTTATCGTTCATAGAATCATTACTCGATTACATCAAAATTGATTTGACCAAACACTATCCATCATCGTTTACCTCTGATAACTTCCAATTTTTCTTGGTTCTTGGCGCGTCTCTATTCTTTCTTTATACTCCGACAAAATTCCTTCTTTACGCGGTCCACAAACCAACTAAACGGAAAGATAGACGAAACTACCTGAGATATTTAACAAGATTTGCCAACACTATCTTTAACGCACTCGATTACTTGAAGGAAAATTACTTAATGTCAATGTACTCCAAACGCACAAAGTCCTTTCAGAAGCTGAATTTAAGAATACTCGGGAAACATGCTATGAAACACGGAGGCAATGTTGGGGGGTTGATAAATGATGGTAACACATGTTTTATGAATTGTGTAATACAGAGTTTGGCCTCATCTAATGATTTTGTCGAATACCTTGATCAAAGAGTCCGCTGTATCAGTGATAATTACTCTAGCCAAAATGAAACTTCAACAACTAATGAAGAAAATGGTGAAAGTAATGACTTTGCCAATAATACCGACGACAAATCAGGTTCTTCTGGGTCGTTATTCAACCGCTTAGGATTATCATCTTCTACCAATTCCTTGTCTGACGAGAAAAAGAAGCATTTCATCTACTCTTTGAGCATGATGTTGACAAAGTTGAATTCGAAGCACGGGAATACCAATTCTGATTATAACCTTGCACCTCTTGCCAAGAAGATGTCCAATGGTTTTGAAAAGCACAGCTTCTTGGGGTATAATCAAGAAGATGCCCAGGAATTTTTCCAATTAGTTTTATCTAATATAGAAAAAGATTCTAAGGCAATCATTCCAGAAACAAGTGATGATAAGGAGAAAACCGTTAGTCTCACGAAACATGATTTGGACAAACTTAACAGCAATGCCGATGGGCTTCTGAACTTTTATATTCCAGCAATCCAAATAGATCCATCATTAGAAAATGTTGAGCAAACAGCTTTCAAGTATAAATTTTTGACCCCAGCAGATGGTTTGACTGTTGAAAGAATCGGTTGTTTGAAATGTGGTGAGACTGGAGGACTACGTTATTCCGTCAGTAGTGGTCTTAGTTTGTCACTTCCAGAAAACTCTTCTTACAGGTCTATAGAATTGGATTCTTTATTGTCTAACTACATTAGTGAAGAGATTATTGAAGGAGTAGAGTGTAACCGTTGCAGTCTCGAATATGTGGTTGAATTTCTTACTAAAGAATTGGAATCCGAAAACACTCCAGAATTTTTAAAGGCCAAATATCTCGAAAGAATCGACGCTATTAAAAAAGAATTGGCCAAACCTATTATCAGCGATGAAGTGGCAAAAACTAATAAAAGTAAAAACATTAGAGAAAAGGGGAAAAAATCTAAACAGGCCTACATTTCTCAACCTTCGGCGTACTTGTCTTTGCATATTAATAGATCTGTGTTTGATTATTCTACTGGATACATTAGAAAGAATAATTGCTCCATTGATTTCCCAACAAAGTTGGATTTGAACAAATATGTTGCCAGCTACGATGATGTCAACCTTGATGCCAGACTATCAATGAGAAAGCAGGACGATTTGATAAAGGCAAAATATGAAGTTATGGGGCATAAACTAGTTAATGAAGATTTGGACGACGTGCAAAGTCCAAGTGCTACCGAAAGCTTGAAAAGTAGCGATAGTGAAATTTTTGACGAAACCACCGGAATAGCTGAATCAGTCTCTGACATCGAAGACATCAAAGTTAATGATGAGGCAAAGCAAATCAATAATGATAACGGTAATGGTTCCAATTCATCGAAAATCGAAGAGTTGGAACAGCAGATATCCAGTTTCTATAAACCCGAGCTTGTTTACAATTTGAAAGCGGTTATTGTTCATTATGGTACCCATAACTATGGCCATTATATTGCTTTCCGAAAATATCGTGGCACTTGGTGGCGCATATCTGATGAAACCGTTGAAGTTGTTGATGAACAACAAGTTTTATCGACTCCAGGGGTGTTTATGTTATTTTATGAAAAGCCAAATGAGAAAGATGCAGAATACGAATTTGACTTAGAATCTCTTGATAACGATGAGCCAGAATCGCATTTGGATGTGGAAATTGACCCCCAGGCTTTGCAAAGGGTTAAATTGGATGGACCAAGCGATACCAGCAGCTGCGAAAGTGCAAGTGATAGTGACAATGATAGTGAAAGTGATGATGAGATTACCAAGGCAGAAAAAGAGCAAAGTATCGCGATTGCCACTATTGGAATCTGATTTTCTTTTGTTATCTTTTCTAACGTGATTTTTTTTTTTTTTTTTTTCTCTAATAGTTATTATGGTTGCATTTTGGTTAAATATTCCATCTAAATTAAATTGAACTCAAAGGAACTCATCTAGGAATATTTTTTTAGTTTTTCAATATCTATTATTTTGTAGTTTGTAACTCCGTCAGTATTTTGGTAATATTTTTTTTTATCTACAGTAGAAGTTTTCAAATTGAATGATAAAAAAACAGAATGGGTCTGTTCCCTCTAGCTCAAAGCAATTGGTAAGATTCGTTTCGCGTTTCTTATTTTTTTTTTTTTTTTTTTTTTTTTTCAGCATAATTTCAGTTGGATCAAAGGTGTGATTGGCTATTAGCGATAGAAGCAATACCTTAATAGAAGAATAGATGCGAAAATGGAAATGGAGAAAAATCAAACAAACATGAATATTTTATATATTTATGAAAATCACTGAACAACTAGAAATGGCGTATACGAACAAAGACATAAAGACAAGCACAAAGACCATAAAAGAAAAACAACAAATACAAAACAATAATTTGGCATTGGTATCCTGTTTATATATAACTTTAAAGATAGTTGGGATCTTTTTCTAAATCCTCTTCTGTCAATATCAACACATCTTCTCTGTATAATGAAATGAAATGAACAAACAAACAAACAAACAAACAAACAAACAATGTTTCCAAAAATGAACAATACACAAAAGGCTAAATGACAATGAATAAAAGAATTAGTGATATGAAAAAAATGCAAACATGATATATCAAATGAACATGGAGGTCAAGATGTATTAGAAGCAACAGGAAAAACCAAAAAAAAACACGGATGGTCTCTGTCAAGAATGACCTTTGAATAAATGAACGAAATATTGGATATCATATGAGAGTGTAATAGGTAAATGCAAGGTATTAAAACAAAGTAAAAAAATCAAAAAGAAAAGTTCAAGAAAAAAAAAATAAAAGGATGCTGACATAGAAAAGATAGAGACGATGTTTTATCAGATATCATTCATTGTTTAATGTTTATCATTTTTCCAAGAACCCTTGAACATGTGTTTAACAAAAGCCATGATATCCCCAACGTCTTTTGAACCCATCTGTCCCACCCCTGGGGAAAAGCTAGTGATTGGTAAAATCAAGACATCATCGATGGCAATCATGTCCTCCATACCAGTGAACAATTTCCAATTAATTTTCTTTTTGTTTTCGATGGCATCCAATTTTGGATCGGCCAAACCGTTTTGTGGTGGTTTTTCTCGGACATTGTCATTAATTATTTGGATTTTTGAGTCGTGATCGGAAATGTTATTCAAATAATTGAAGATTTCGTCAGTGAAAATCCCTGGGCCCGTCCAATTCATAATATCTGCACCTTCATCTTTACCGTTGGCAAGTTTGATGGTGGAATTCTCATCTCTATCTAAAGTGATTTCCGTGATTTTTGTGATCAAGTTACCCAACAATGGATGTCCCTTTTTCGCTTGAATGGTCCATTGGCAAAATTGGATACGACGCGCGTACCAATCAGCCCAATCAGGACGATCTGGATCAGCCTCAATACCGATCATTATCCCCACATCTTTTGGATTGAAATTCTTGTGATTTTGGAAAAATTCATAGTCTGAGGAGAAACTTGGCCAAGTGTTAATGCTTTTGAGACCAAAAGTGTCAACGTCACTATACACTCCGCCTCTGGCAAAAAGAATTAGATAACGGAAAAAATCGGCCTTTAGGATTGAATGAGGCATCAAATCGTAAGCATTGATCACATCAGGTACTGACTGGTAAAGAGCACGAATCAATTCATGACAGGCAGCGTCAGGTAATAATTTGTAAGTGAATTGAGGGTTAGAGTTTTTCCATTCGGTGACATAATGTTTGAAACTAGGAGGGAAAGTTTTATCATCGGTGTCGGTTTTCCAGGTTTGCCAAATGTACTTTGGCATTGGCTTCAAAGGCTCGTAAGGAAACTGGAACGCCAATTGTTGTCTAAGTGAAGCGTCTTTTGGTAACTCATTTATGGCACTTGGATCTTCAAGATCATTTGTTTGGCCATGGGTTTTCAAATTTATTTCATTGGCGGGTTTATTGAATTTATATCGGAGAGAAAACACTCCTGAAGGGTCGTTAGAGGTTTTGTAATTGATGAGGGAGAACAATCCGTAAAGAGCAACCACTATTAAAAAACCAATGCGTAGGCGTTTTGACATGATTTAGGGAATCTTATATTTAGCCAAGAGTCCTTTTAGATGTGGAAGAACAACAAGAAAAGAAAACAAGAGGGAGGAGACTGGGAGCCAGTATTATTATTATTATTATTATTATTATTATTATTATTATTATTAATATATGCTTTCTGTTATAGTTGAATTTTTTTTTCTGTAAACCAGGGGAATAAATAAAAATTTGAAAAGGAAATAAATGTGAACCAAGAGTTTCTGATAGCGTTTTTCGTGAAAGTTTCCTTTAGGTACGGGTTCAGACACGTGACGTGTCAATAGGAAGAGGTCTAGACAGGTCTTTTTTCCTCTATAGGGGGCAGAACGGGCGGAGTTTTTGCAGTGCACACAAAGGGATGGCCTGAAATTATATATGTAAAACTATGCTGTGGGCGTTTCTCAGCAACAGGATAGAAACTGCAATTACAGAAAGGGCGTCGATGCCATTTATTTATTTATTCATTCATTCATTTATTTATTTATTGGTTACCTTGTGTGTAGCATGGACACCAGTCAATAAATATAATATAATAGTATGGACACCAGCTACTAGTACCGTGACCGTGGGCACACCGCCAATGGCCGCGGCGTAAGGAGAAGGGGAATCTCGCGGTTTTTATATATATATATATTGCTTTGGTTTGGATATAATGTGGAAGACAGTTTAGTTATATATATATATATATATATTTATAGCCTTATTGTAACCTTGTGAGGCCAGTACCCTACCATGACCGTTCAGATCATGTGGATGGCACAGGCAATAAGTCTCCCTCCCCACGTTGCCACACAAGCACACCCGCCATGAAGAAAGGCAAAAAAAAAGGAAAAACAGGAAAAAAAAAAAAAAAAAATAATGTTGGAGCCATTCCCACGCCCCTTCCCTTTTGGGAAATCAGTCGATCGAGACATCCATTGAACCCTTTGAAATGGTAATCGTAATGGCTCCCGATACACCACTATCAAGTCCATTTGTGCCAGCAGTGATCATCATTGTTTCCTATTTATCATAATTAACCGCACATTGTAACTCAAGTTTCCCCAGTAAATAAAGACAAGACCCTCGTGTGCTCGGGAGTAATGAAAAATTTCACATCAGGCAAACCGCATCCCAATAAGCTGCCGTATGCAAAACGTTTCTTCTTGTTCTATCATAACATCCATTAGCGATGAAGCTGGCTAAAAATCCAAAGACAAAGTTGACCACGACCGAACATTTTCACTAAAAAAACAAGGATCCAACATCCTTCCATCTCCCACCTCTTGATGGCAATCAACAATATCCATTTATTCGCCACTATTAACCATCCATCTATTCAATTATTCCCGATTAAATGTCACCAACCTTCACACGTGACAAACCCAAACAACAATACTGACACCAGCAGCAGGGCAAAATAGGTGAGTGTGTGCTGCTGCCTTATCGGGCAACCCACGTTCATCATCTGCGGCTTGTCACATCACAGTCAATATTGTACCAATCTTCAATCTATATAATAATCTCGGTTCCCTTGTTTTCCTAATGCATTGTACACTGTTCCTTTTCTTCTATATCCATCTACTATCCTTAATCACTCTTCCCTGCTTGGATACACAATAACATAAAAGCATAATGGCCGAACAAAATCAACAGGCTATCAAGGAGAACATGACCTCCGGTGGTAACGCTGCTTTCCACAATTTCGTCAATGATTTTGCCCATGTCACCGATCCTCTTGAAAGAAGAAGATTGGCTTTGGAAAAAATTGATAACGCCAGCTTTGGTTGGTATCACATCAGAGCCATTTCTGTTGCCGGGGTTGGTTTCCTTACCGATTCTTATGATATCTTTGCCATCAACATGGGGCTCACCGCCATGGTTTACGTTTATTGGGACAACAAGATTCCTTCGTCAACCAGTACTTTGATTAAGGTCTCCACCTCCGTTGGTACTGTTATTGGTCAACTTCTCTTTGGTTATCTTGGTGATGCTGTCGGTCGTAAGAAGATTTACGGTACCGAATTGATTATTATGATTTCTGCCTGTATTATCCAATGTTGTCTTGGTGAGTCTCCTGCTATTAACTTTGCTGCCATTTTTACCTTCTTCAGAATCATTATGGGTATTGGTATTGGTGGTGATTATCCTTTGTCATCTGTCATTACTTCTGAATTCGCCACCACTAAATGGAGAGGTGCCATCATGGGTGCTGTCTTTGCTAACCAAGGGTGGGGTCAATTGTTTGCTGGTATTGTTGCCATCATTGCCATTGCCGGCTACAAGGACGCTTTGATTGGCGCCAACTCCGCCGCTGAATGTGACCACCACTGTATGCGTGCCCTCGACACTATTTGGAGATTGGTTATTGGTTTCGGTTGTGTTCCAGGTGTCATTGCTTTGTACTTCAGATTGACCATTCCAGAATCCCCTCGTTACACTTTTGACGTCAGCAACAACATCAACACCGCCGCCGCCGATGCTGCCCACTTCACCAGTGGTAAACTTGGTAATGCCAAGGCTGAAGAAATTGAAGAATTGAAGGCTAGCGCCACCCAACCAGAAGTGATTGTTTCCATTCCAAAGGCTTCTTTCAAGGATTTCGTCTCTCATTTCAGTCAATGGAAGCACGGTAAGATCTTGTTGGGTACTGCTGGTTCTTGGTTCATGTTGGATGTCGCTTATTACGGTCTCGGTTTGAATTCCGCCACTATCTTGCAAACTATTGGTTTCGCCTCCTCCAAAAACATCTACCATCAATTATACAACTCCGCTGCCGGTAACTTGGTTTTGATTTGTGCCGGTTCCATCCCAGGTTACTGGTTCTCTGTCGCCACCGTCGACACTGTCGGCCGTAAATCTATCCAACTTATGGGTTTCATCATGTTAACCATTATCTTCTGTATTATCGGTTTTGCTTACCACAAGCTCCACGAAAAAGGTCTCCTTGCTTTCTACATCATTGCCCAATTTTTCCAAAACTTTGGTCCAAACACTACTACCTTTATCATTCCTGGTGAGTGTTTCCCAACCAGATACCGTTCCACTGCCCATGGTATCAGTGCTGCCGCTGGTAAGGTTGGTGCCATCATTGCTCAAACCTGTATCGGTACCCTTATCAACCACGGTTGTTCCAAGGAAGACAAGAACTGTTTCTTGCCACACGTTATGGAAATCTTTGCCTTGTTCATGTTGTTGGGTATCTTCACTACCTTGTTAGTTCCAGAAACCAAACGTAAGACCTTGGAAGACTTGTCTGAAGAACTTCACGGTGAAGTTGATCCATCCAAACAAGCTCTTCAAAACAACTATGGGAGTGACAACTCTGAAAAAGCCGCTTAATTGAACCAAAAAATACCCAACAATAGGTGACTGCATTTCTCACTATCTTGTAATGGTTTTGCTACCAGCTTGCAGAAGTTTTTATATATCTCATTAGTTTGAAGTCAGTTTTTTTATTATTATTTAGATATATATATATATATTTTTTTTTAGATCTTTATGTTTGTTGTTTTCGGCTTTTTTTATTTTTTTTCTTTTTTTCAGTTAGTATTTTTCAGTTGTCGCGTAATATAGTTTTTTCTTTGTTATTTGATTTATTGTATGCCTTAAATTTGGAGTTTGGAGATTTTGCTATATAATTTCTTGGTTTATCTTTCGATTTCTCAGTGATGCTCTCATCTATTAACTGTTTCAAATAGTAAAATCTTGACCTAATTTTGTACAGTACTGTAGAGGTCGCATAAATACGTCTCAGGCATTTCTGCAGCTCAGCAAATTGTTGTCACGTCGTTCTGGAGAATCATGGATTCTTGCTTATAATACTAACCTAAATTAGATTTTGAATAAATTTGATTTTCATCTTTTTTGTTTTCGTTGTTATTCTTCACGAAGCACAAATTTGTTTTAACTTAATAAAGAAAAAACTACGTTTAGAAATGGTCATATAGCTCATCTTTGAAAAGCATAAAACAAATCATCATCAGTTAGAAAACAATATTATATAAGTCAGTCAGTCGATTGCAAATGTCATATAAGTGGAAAAATCAAATTCTAAATTGGAAAATGGAGAAAGGTACTATCACCGTCATCACAATTTTGCTTCCTGTTGGCTTTGCTGCCAGTTGAATGCCACCTTCTTTTGTTCACCCGGTTCTATGATCACATTGATCAAGTTCACTTTGTCCTTATTGATCCCAAAGCATTTATTCAATGCGCCACCCAATTCAGCAAGAGTGTTGACAAAATAGCCCTTTGCCCCTAAAGATTCCGCCATAAGGTCATATCTCGTATCTTTGGACAATTCAATAGGTTTTCTGACATCTGCCAGTTTCTCGACACTCCCATGATAAATACCACTGTTATTCATCACCACGATTGTCATTGGCAAGTTATAACGTACCGCGGTTTCAATCTCCATACCAGAAAATCCAAACGCCGAATCACCTTCAATGGCCAACACTTGGCACCAAGGTTTGGCAAGTTTGGAAGCAATACAATAACCCAATCCTACTCCCATGGTAGAATTGGTGCCGGCATCGAGACGGTGTTTGGCCACGGTGATTGGGAACGATACGCGGGAAATATCCATAGTGTTGGCCCCTTCAGACACCAAAATGGTCGAGTCTTGCAATTTCATGCCTACCAAAAACTCCCTTATTGCTCTATACACAACATGGTAGTTTAAAAACCCATTCTTTATCGAAGTTGCATCTTCCTTAAGCGCCACCAACTTGTTATTAGTGTGAATCTTTGTAACAATCGCTTCGGGAATAGGCCCAAATTTGTAGTCTTGCAAACCACCATCATCAAGCAATTGGTTGGTGATCTGCTTGATATCTCCCAACAACCCTAGCCCCATGTTCCCCAAATCTTGGTAATTCTCGCCGATTTCTTCGGCGTGGTTGTTTACTTGAATCAATTTTACCCGAGGATTGAACTTTCTAGAGCTGCCGAAATGCAAAATCCAGTTAAGTCTTGCACCAAATACCAAAATCACATCGGCCATCTTCAATGCCATAGATCTTGCTGATGATACATTATATTGGCAATAGTCACTGACCACCCCTTTCCCCATTGGGGTGGCAATGAATGGCAATTGATGCTTTTTGATAAACGCAGATAATTCCTTTGATGCATCACCATAGGCAGCGCCTTTACCAACGATTACCAATGGGAACTTCGCTGCCTTAATGGAAGCCACCACATCTTTCAACTTGTTAGGGTCACCAAGGGACCTTGGAACCTCTTGGAAGAATTCCCCCACTGCCACGAAATCTGCTGATTGGTGGTGTCCCATTTTCTTTTGGATCAAGTCCCCCGGAAAATCAATATAGCTACAACCTGGCTGGCCAAACATCGCATACCGGTAGGCTTTGGTCATCAATCTCCCGATATCTTCTCCCCCATTTGGACGGGCTTGGAACTTTGTGAATTGTTTCACCACCGCAATCTGGTCAAGCTCTTGGAACCCGCCTTTGTGTCTAGCATCGTTCTCCACGGACCCTGCAAGGATCATCAATGGCCAACAATTGATCTGAGAGTTGAAAATTCCTGCCATGGCGTGGATGATCCCCGGACCTCCCACCACCAAAAGCACACCCGGACGACCAGTCAAATAACCATACACCGAGGCAGCGTACGATGCAGCTTGTTCATTCCGAAACCCCACGAATTTAATACCTTTAGCTTGACTGGCTTCAGCAATCTGTAAACACCCGCCAAAAAAGAACGAGCGATAATGTTAGTAAGTCATGAATAGGGGAGAGGAAAAAGAAAAATGTTAATATTTCTACTTTCTTCGATAACCGGAATTCCCACAAGGCCAAACACAACCTCCACTCCAAGGTTCTTGAGGGATTGGGCAATAACTTCTGCTCCAGTACTCATTACTTGAGGTATAAAATATAGAAAAGAGAACACAACCAACTACTAATAACGATGACAGTGGCTGTCATGCGGAGCAAAATTGAAGTTTTCCTTGGAACACATCTTGCGGGTAACCGGAGGACTGTTTACATGTTCAAAATGGATTCCAATTCACTGGAAACAAGAAGTACACTGGATGCTTTCTTTTTATTTTTTGTTGTTATTAAATTTTATTGACAATAAATCAGACCAACATTGAATATCTTTCAAGTAATTTGTAGATTTAGCGTAACGTTGAATGAATTTAAAGCGGCATCACAAGATAAAGAGGAAAAACGGAATAAAACAAGCTAAGAAAATAATAAGGTCGCAATAAAATGACAAAATTGAAAGATCATCGTACAGGGTAAAGGGGGTTCCAAAAAAACAGGAGGTATAAAAGGATTAAAGAAGGATTAATAAATAGTATAAGGGGAATAATATTTAACAATAAAAAATTAAAAGGAAAAAACTGGAGAAAACTGCAGGGAGAAAATATGAGAGGGAAAGTAATGAGATGAATAATAATAATAATAAGTATGAAATGAGGAGGTGGTTGTATATAGAAAAACCAATGATAAAATGAGGATAAGGATAAGGTGCAAATAAGGTGCAAACAAAAAAAAAAAAAAATTCATCACAAGTAAAATATTAATAATAATAAAATGTAGGGAAGAAAATGTGTTTACAAATAAATCAGGGAGAAAATAAACATAAAAGGTGGGAAGACAATCAAAAGCTGGGGAAAAAACATCTTTAGTAAAGGCACATGCAGAGAAATAGAGAGTCCTTAAAAAATATCAATAAGGAAGAATGACTATCAGAAAATTAGAGAAAAAGCAGCCACAACTCTTTGGAATTCAGAATTGGAAACCACCTTGTGGTTGATCAGCGTGGGCACCGAACGCAAAAGTAGCACCGTTATCAGCAGGGTTGAGTTCTTCATCATTGGCTCCATCATCATCTTCATCATTGAAATATTTATCGATAATATTATAGGATTTTTCATAGATTTTTTGGTTTTCATTTCTTTGACATTCAAAGATCTTATCCATACCACCAGCTTCTTCAATGAAGATAGCATTTTCATTGACAGTAGCACCTCTAAGTTCTCTTTCAATTTCACCCATCTTCAAAATGTTTTCCAATGCATCCAAGGCAACTTCTATAATTTTGTTTTCACCAATGACCAATAAGTCACACAATGGTTTGATACAGCCTTGTTGGACCAAGTATCTTATTTGCTCAGGTTTAGTTAAACCACCAGAAGAGGCGTTGCTGATAGCCCAACAGGCTTCCTTCTTGGTCTTATATTCACCAGATTCCAAAATTTTGATCAAAGGTGGGATCAAGTTACTATCGATAACAGCTTGAATTTGATCGGTATTACCGGCAGTAATATTGGAAATAGTCCAACAAGCTTCTTTTCTGATAGATTCTTTTGGATTGCTCAACAAAGGAGCCAAAGCAGTCAAAACACCAGCATTGATGACATACTGAGTTTGGCTATCATTACCAGTAACAATATTACCAACAGCTCTCAAAGCAGGAGTCTTGACTAAATTGGATTCATGACCCAACAATTCTACCAATCTTCTTGGAATTCTGGCGTCAATCACAGCTTGAATGGCCTCAGCTGGACCATCAGACAAATAACTAATAGCCCAACAGGCATCAATCAAGGTCTCTGTGTCTGTAGAATAAATCAACTTGGACAAGGTTGGCAAAGCTGGGCTAACGACTTCCCAATCTGGTTGAGGAGTCTTACCTCTACATAAGTTGGATAAGGTCCAGGTAGCAGTTCTAATCAAAGACATTTTAGGGGAGCCAAATAAGGACAAAGTTGGAGGCATAGCGTTACAGTTCAAGACGTAATCTCTGTAAACAGAACTGTCACCAGCAATATTACCGAGGGCCCAGATAGCTTGTTCCTTGACTTCGATGGATTGGGAGTACAATAACTGAACGAAATGTGGGACAGCTCCAGCCTGAACGACGACCTTGGTTTGCTCAGAAGTACCAGAAGCAATATTTGTCAAAGCCCAAGCGGCTTCCAATTGTAACAATTCTGGCTGCTCTTGACCCATAAAATTGATCAAGATTGGAACCACGCCAGTGTTGATAACCAAGTCAATTGGTGGGTTGTGTTCTCTGGATAATATTTGTCTGAATTTAATAGTGGCGTGCAATTGAGAATCGAAATCACCGGATTTGAGTTCTTCCATCATTTTTGGCAATTCAAATTCAAGCTAAAGATAAACAGTTAGTATAGCTATTTCTTTTAAAATGTATGGAAAAAAAAAAGGAGGATCAGAACAAATATCATTTTTCGAATATTCGATCATTCTAATGATATTTATTCACAATCATCTTTAAAGAGATATTGATTTCATATTTGATTACTTACGTGTTGCAAGAAATTTTGGTCATCATCACTGTGTTCATCATCTGAGTCGTCATTCAAGTTGACGGCATCAAGATTTCTTCTCTTAGCCAATACATCATCTCTTTTTTGTTTTCTGAGCCCAATTTGTTGGGTTTCTCTTCTTCTTCTCAATTCATCGGCAGTGAATCTTGACTTGTTTTTGAAATTGGTACGACGATGTTCAGGCACAAACTTGGTGGTAGCGTCAGCGTCCATGGTAGGCAACGAAAAACTTTCAAGTTATTGATGGAAAAGACAGGTAATGCTATACGATGTCTGGAATCAGTGAATATTAGAAAGTGAAAGTTCTTGGAATTTATAAATCTTTGAACTTCTCGGGGTTGACTAAATTTGGACTACAATCCTTTTGCCATCATCAAAGAAATAAGAGGAAAAAAAAAAAAAAAAAAAAAAATTGGTAGGAAAATTTTGGGGAAGATTTAAAATATTGTCACGTGCACATCAAGGAATATGTGAGAGATAAAGACCGGGTAAATAGTACGAGAGATGCCTCTTTTTTTTTTTCTTCCTGTTCTTCTTGTACTTCTCGTGGTGATATGTATACTTCTTAACAATAAAGAGAAGAGTTTGGAATAGAAATTGCCGGCATGTTGGCAGCATTCAAAAGATCTTTCTCCTCTAAAGGGCCCTCGCGGATTTCCAGCACCCTCAGAGTTTTGCAGCAGGAAAAAGAACCTGAATTGCCAATTGCAAAATCATCGGCCTATGCCAAAACCCAAGATGTCGCTAATGACCGCCGGGCATACGTTCGTCTTCCTGGGGTGTTTTTTTCTGCTCCAATGCCAGATAACTACAGAATAGGATATTTTCCAATTTATACTGCCCCAGGTTTGTCCTATGTATCGCTTGTCAAGCGTGTCACTCTAGGGGTATCGGTTGTCGGGACCTATGCTGCTTATATCATTGATTCAGGACTGTATTTGAGTTTTGAGGCCGCTGCAATTATCGGAGCACTTTCAGTGATCCCTTTGCCTATTGTGCAATACTTTACCAAAGATTACGTCACGCGAATTTATAGATTATATGATACCGACCAGACTCCTCAAACTTACGATAATTTGACCAAAAATGAAACTTTGGTTGTTGAAAAGATGATGATGGGAGGTAAAAGATGTTACAATGAGCTTGTGAAGGTGGACAATTTAAAATTAAAGAAAACATGGTATGGTACAACAGTATGGCAGCATATTGATGACCAGGGAGTTGAAAGAACTTATAGTCTAGCAGACGATATTGGTGGTATTAAAATGGATAGATTATGGGGCATTGCAGAAAAGAATACTGGAATAGATAATGGGAGATTGTTAATGGAGAAATAGGGGAACACTTTGTACATATAATAAACTTCAATGTAATATACTTTCAATATCCACGGTTCTTGTTATTTTCCTTTGTAGTATACATTTACATTACTTTTATTTCAAAACCTGTGAATGCATTCTCAATCTCCACCTACGGAAATGATTAAATAAAAAAAAAACTGAGACGTACATTAGAATAACTAAAATGAAAAGATAAAAATGAAAACTGGCAACTTGCAACAACTTCGAGCATCAAATTTACACATCTCTAAACAATAAGTCAGCTGCGGCCTCTTCGTTCTTATCACAAGCAAAATACACTTGAATTACAGTGTTTCTGTCAAATCCTAATTCACACAAGCGGTCAATAGCCTCTTGATCTCTTTCACTAATTTCTATTTGTATAGCCCCTTCCTCTCCTTCCTCAGTTTCATCGCCAATGGCACCAGCAAAACCAGCAAGAGCATCTTCATCACCTCCTTCACCCATGATCAAACGGGCAAAGGCCTCTGGATCCTGTTGAATCATACCGGCTAATTGTGGGTTGCTCAGAGCAATTTCGTTGAGGACAGTATCCATCATAGTTGGATCTTCAGCAAGCAATTCTCTCAAGCGGACAAATTGTTCATTTCCGCCAGCGCCAGAAGCACTTACGGCATGCTGTTGGTTAGGCTGCTGGGACATAGCGGCAGCTTGCTCAAACAAGTTACCACTGTTTCCAGAGGAAGCAGCAGCATCTTCTGTGGTACTTTCAGCAGCAGGAGCGCTAGCTTGAGCTGATGGCGCAGGTCTTTCTAGACGTCTTCTGGCTGATTCTGGAATACCAGTCAACAAATATTCGACGGCACGATCTGGGTTATTGTACGCAGCAAGAAGAGCTTGCTCCACTTGAGAGCGTTCATAGCCCATTTCAATAATATTGTTAATCATTGCCTCACGTTCTGAGCCGGCGGCAAAATCACCACTTGAGATTCCAGATGTATTTGTTGGAGCAGTAGTTACAGGGGTTGATTCAGTAGCTGGAGCAGATTGTTCTGTAGTAGAGGTGGTGGCTGGATCTGAAGATTCGACTGAAGTTGATTCAGTAGCCGCTGCTGGAACTGGTTCGGCAGCTTTTGGTTTGGCCTTTGAAACCATGTAGATCACTTGATCTTCATCCTTCAATTTGCACTCTTCAACAGTCTTGACATCTTGTAAAACTCTTCCGCTGAACACAAACTTAAGTCTTGAAGTTTCGACACCAAGCACTTCCCCAAGCTTTTCCTTTACGGCAGCAATCTATATCGCCATTGTTAGTATATACTTAAGAAAAACATTATTTTCAAGAACCCATAAAGAGTCAGAATTAAATACAGAAAGCAATAGATTTATTTTTCTGGCTCTTTATGTTTTCCTTATTTTCTTTTTGTTCTTCAGAATCGCCGACATCAACAATCCATCAACTTGATACAAGAAAATTAAGGAATGAAAAAAACACTATTCTGCCCATAGAAACATACGGTATCGGAAGGCTCTACATCCACAGGATGCTTCTTCTTTGAGAAATCCTTGAAAGCAATTTGCATGATATTTGCAATCCTTCAATTAATAGTGAACTTGGTTGAACCGATGGATTATGGTTTGCAATTTTTGCCTCTTTTCCATCCAGTGTTTGCATGTCAGAATTTTTTTTTTTTTGGGGAGGGCAATTACCCGGTACTACAACGCTCTTTTGTCTACATCCATCAAGTATCATCACTACTGATTCCAAAGAATATTCTATGGCAAATGTTGAAATGTATTTATGAAGCATGAAAGGTTGAAAAAATAACTGACAAAGTATAATTAAGTATGAGAAGATGAAGATCAAAAAGAAAAAAAAGAAAAAATCTGGAGAAATTGGCTGATGAGAACATGTTATCGTCAAGCAAACTGTTCAAGAAAGGTGAATGAAAAATAAAGTATAACAGAAATTCAAGAAAATATCGCTGAACGAGATATTAGTATATCAGAATAAACTGACTAATTAATTGATGATATCAACAGCAATAACAGAGAAGAAAAAATTAGAGACATAAAAAAATCAAGAGCTGAGAAGTGCCGAAAGCTGAGATTATGAAAATATGATAATATAATGCATGGTTAATATATGAAATGAAATAGGTATACCATCACAGTTTGAGAAGTAGCTGATATAAGAGAAAGCCATCAAACAGAACAACAAAAAAGAAAGAAAAAGAAAAAGAGAAGATATTAAAAAGAGAAAAAAACACAAGAATGCCTAGGATATATAGAAATCTGTAAGCTATATACTTTCTTGCAAAGCCATGAGAACAAAAAACATTTTTCGAAGGTCGTTCGATACCAGCAGGTTAATGGTTTTTTGTTTTCTTGGTGCTGGGTTATGAAAAACTGTGTCACATAATCTAAAACATGAGTCGTAAAGAGGAAATAATTATTGATAGCAAAATAAGGGAAGCAAGAAAGAATCTGTGTAGCACGCAAATTAGAGAAGAGTGTGGGAAGAAGAACTAGTGATCAGTGAAATTAAGCTCAACGTCAACATTAGGCAAAATGATGTTAGAGTCTTTTCTATTACGGTTAAGTTTGCGGCCGCCAAGGAACTGGTCTAAAATGTTGCCTTGAAGCCCCACAAGCTTCAACATCCCATTTCGCGAATTATCATTAGTGGAAGAAGGGGTTCGACGATGAATATTAGCTTCGCAAGAGTCAGCAACAACAAAGTAAGGAATGTCGGCATCATCGTCTGTGATCGATAAATGCAAAACACGGAAAATCAGATTTCTGATCTTCACATAGTTACCGTTCTGAAGCCACAAATAGAGTCTGTATTCCAAATAAAAGATGAAAAGTACGAGGGCAGTACCAGCAACAACACATTCAAAGATATGACCAGCAAGACTTTTAATGAATTGAGCATCACCGCGATGCCAGGAATCACCTTTGGCGATCTTGAAGAATGAGTACGGATGCTTTTTGTAGTCGTCTGGTTGGAGGATTCTAACCACACCGCCTTCAGGTACACCCCATCTTTTGTAACGCTTCCAAATAACGGAAAGGAAAAGAGGACCAGTAGTATACATGACGGTGATGTATGGCACGATGTAATTGTAGTTATATCTTTCCAAGTTGTCCAAAACTTTTTGGAAAAACGGATGACGGGGAACACTGCCCATCACATCGTTGGAAATCCCTGATGGGGCGGTTTTTCTAACAAACGCAGGAACAGTGAGCAAAGGATCCAATTTACGTTGGCAACCATCATCAAGATCAATATAGATACCACCAAAATGGTTGAGGATGAAATAACGGATGGAATCGGCTCTTTGGATTGGGAATTTATAGCCATCAAAAGTTTTGAGGAACCAAGGATAATTGTCGGCGATGAACTCTCTTGCCATTTCATCGGTCCATAAAATATATTGATAATCTGGATGCAAGTCAATACAACTCTGCTGACCTTCCTTCCATTTTTCAGGGATTTCTGCGGTCTTATAAGTTTGATGGATAATTTTTGGGATTAATTCGAGTTTGGAATTGCCTTCTGGGGGATTAAGGTCGACGCTTGATAGCGAGTCTTGGAAAGTATCATCATAAATAAGAGTGATTAGGTCCCTAACTTGAAAAACTAGGAACAATATCACCACCACATGAGTCCATATAAGGAAACGTAATTCTTTCTTCATTGTGAATATCAGACGGGGGCTTTTGTTTTTTTAACAGTATGGGCTAACCAGCTGGAAAAAAGGAGAAGAATGCCACGCACTTATGTAGAGTACCAACAAAAGAAAGAAAGAAGAAAAAAAAATACCAAAAAAAGAAAAAAAAAAGAAAGGTAGGGATATGTTTGGAGATAGAGCAGTCTTGGTATAGGTTTTTCTCAAATGAGGAAAGAGGGAAGATCTTGCAAGTTTTATATAATAAGGGGCAAATGATTAAACACGGTGGTTTCCAGACTTTCTAGTGGTAAATGTAGCAGTTTTATCCCGAAGTTGTGTTTTCTTACTTCTTCGCCCGTTTTAGCAGCACTCCGCCTCAAAAAAGATCTTCCTGGGACACTTGGGATTTGATAGGCGATTGAGCGGAGACACGGGTAACGGCTGTGGGAGGGAAAAGAAATGCAGAAAAAAAATGATGTAATTGGTGAAGGAGGGGTTTGTACATCCAAACAAACAAACAGAAAAACGGGGGGGGGGTGTTAATTCTGTAGTGTGTGGGTGGTATGTTGTTCGGATGTGTGATGCATTACTATGCGACTATCACAAGGATAACGAATTTTCAACCCTGTTCAAAAATTCATCTTAGCGAAATGGCGATGAGATGAGATGTTATTGGTACTATAGAATTATCCCCAACAATGTCTTACAGAAGAAGGGCCCCGGCAAATACCACAACTGGTGAAAGCCACATTAGAGGACCAACCAGTGCTCTCACAGGTTTCCTTAGAGAGCACGGAATTAACGATGATTTGATTAGAAGACGTCAAGAATCAGCAGAACAAAACCCTGATAACGCTGATGAAAATCTGGAGGAAGAAGGAGATGCTGAAGAACAAGCTCCAGATGAAGGTGCCCCAGAGGTGTCCCCAGAAGATCAGGATCATGAAGAAAATGAGGATGAAGAATTGCAAATAAGAATAGCGGCAAGAAGAAAAAGAAGACTTGCTAAACAGAATGAATCAGATTACACCGACAGTGACAATGATGACAGCCAAACTGCCCCTTCTAACTCATCAAATACTCCAAAATCTCCTTCCTCAAATAAAACAAAGATGCCTCTTGCTCCGGGAATGGAAATCAAATGCTATAAATGTTCAGTGTCGTTTAAAATCACCGCGTTTTCTCGTAAAGTGAAGGATATCGATGGAATTATTATTGGCTATCTTTGTAAAGAATGTGCCCAAGAAGCTTTGGAGAAAGAAAGGTTAAAACGTGAAAAAGCTTTGAAAGCTAGGAAAAGGAGAAAGAAAGTTGCTGAAGCATTACTTGATAAACAAGAATTGAAATTCCCATCTTTACAAGATCTTTGTGTGCAATTAATCATCAAATATATCGATGACGTCGAGCAATTCGGTGACATCGGTACCGTTAACTTGCTGAAGATTTGTCAAATTCTTTGCAAAAATCGTTTATTGTCAGACGCTTCCTTGCAATTATTTTTGAATCCAGAAATCAAAGATCTTGAGCTTTTCGATTGCTCGAAGCTCAATGCAGATTCTCTCAAAAAAATTGCAGCTTATTGTCCTAATCTCACCAATTTATTCTTGCAATTTGCCGCCAGATTGAATGATAATGTGTTTGATTATTATATTGATCGTTTAGATAACCTTGCTTCTCTTCATTTGAACGGTTCGTTTTTGATATTTGACGATATGTGGAAAAAGTTTTTCGAGAAGTTCGGAAAGCAATTGAAATCTTCCACTATCAAAAATAGCTACCGATTCACTGATAAATCAATTGATTACTTGGTTAATAATTGCCAAGTCCTAGAGCTGTTAACTCTTTCGCGTCTTGACGGGGTGATCAACCCAACATCGTACGGTAAGATCTCGCAAATTTCTACTCTTAAACACTTGGAAATCAGCTTCCCAACAAATGAGAGTTTGGTTACCAATGACTCAGTAATCCAGATTCTTAGTACCATAGGTCACCAACTTGAAACCCTTGTACTTGATGGTTGCAGTGCGTTGACCGATGATTTTCTCGTGAAAGGAATCAAACCTAATTGTTTAGAACTAAAGAAACTTTCATTGAAGTATCTTGACCAAATCACCAATTCCGGATTCCAAGAATTGTTCACCAAATGGGATTCCAATGCTGGTTTGATGAGCCTTGATCTTCAAAAGTGTGTTTGTTTAGGTGATGAGGCACTCATTGCTATGATTCATCACCTGAGTGGTTCTTTGATCCAACTTGATATCAATTCAATTGGTGATTTGACTTTTGAATTTTTCAATGTCATTAAGAAAATCGGGCTACCATTATTAACCACCATTGATTGTGGCTTTGTGAGGGCTGTTGACAATAGAGTGGTTAAAATATTGAATGATTCCGCACCACAGTTGAAAATTATGGAAGTATTTGGTTGTAATAGATGTAATGGTAGTGTAAATATTAGAAAAGGGTTACAGATTATTGGAAGACAAAGTGATAGCATTTAGTGGTTGATGCTATATATCCTTGTCTTCTTTCCGATCTTCCTGATATTTATCACTGTCTTTGGTATTCTTATTGATCTTATTAAATTTGGCTTTTAAACAAATAGCAAAACAAATACAGAAAAACAAAAACAAAAAAAGAAAATCGACATCTTATTCATTATATAGGTAAGCTCGGTGACTAACTTGCAATATGGTTAACTATAAGCGAAGCCTTTTCTACATTTTTAAATGTTGGCAAGTTTGGAGTATCAATCAAATTCTCATATATCGGCAACTGATTAGAGACCAATGGTCTCTCATCAACTTCAAATCCAATATTACCGTTCAGCTTATGCAAAACCTTATCAAACTGATCAGTTGTGGTAGCTTTGTTTCCTTCTGTTGCTGAGATTCTTAATTTATGAGATTTTTGGAAAGCAATTGGGCTTTGAATATCCTGTTTCATTTCAAAGATTTCTTTATGAACTTCCATTGTCGATGGTAGTTTCACGTCAAGGGCGATTTTCTTGATATTCAGCTGGAAGTAATCAATATAAAGGTTTGACAAATCATTGATGAACTGTGGCGATAACCGGCCCGTGGTTCGTAACAAATGTATCATTTTCTTCATCGCTCCATAGTTTTGAATAGCCTTAGTGAAATTAAAATAATTGATCCAGAATTCCTCGTTAGACCTTAATAGTTCTTTTATAGAAAGTTCAACAAATATTCCAAGTATCTGTGATTTATTGTAAGGTTTGTTATTGAACAACCAAAGTGAATTGATATAACTGTTGATCATCACGCAAATTAAAGAATCATCAAGTATATATGTCAACTTTGTGAAGTATAAACTTTTTGTTTCCTCGGTGTTGGCTATAGAAGATGGAAAATTCCCTTTGAAATATTTTTTCAATACGATAGTCATATCATTCATGTAATCTTCATATGACATTGATCTTCTCAAAAAATTCAAATATTTTGTGAAAACTGCCGATTTTAACTCTGGGGACTGGGTGAAAAAATTAATGAAGATCAAGAATGTACTATTAAGCTCATCATGTTCCCCAATTTTTTCCAAATAAAATAGATAGCTGAATCGTACATGATTTTTTGATAATGGCAAAAAGACATTGATGGCTTTGTTATAGACCTCTTTGATCTTTTCCTTGTCATCTGGGTGATTGGTGGTCAACCACCGAATATACATCATCCAAAACTTCTCATAAAACGCAGCGGGAACCAACACTCGCTCGTAAAGTGTAATTATTTGTTGTTTTGTTCCATTTGATTCTTCGAACTTTAAATACTCTTGAAAAGTTTCCAAACTTTGAGGGCTCAATGGTACTAAATTGAAGTAGTTTGGTTTGAATTTACTTTCATATTTCCATCGGGCACCGACACCTTCGGAAGCTGTACTAAAAATCCGCGCAAAATGTTCATTTATTGCCGTTCTTTTGTCCTTTGTAGACCCCTTAATTGCAATTTCCAATTCCTCATCGATTTCCAAAAGTTGGTCGCTAGTGAAATTTTTCCGCAATTCATTGAATTCTTTTAGGTATTTGGAATATTGATGTAACGGAATTTTAATTAATTGGGAATATATCTTGTATAAGCGACAATTCTTATCGTATGTTCCATTGTTCAACTTCAAATTTGTCTCAAAAGAAATATATTTATCCCAGAACGGATGTGACAAAAATTGCCAACCCACTTTAACGATACCTCTACGAAACACCGCTCTTAACTTCTCAACACTCTCCTCGTCATTCAAGTTGTTATTGGTGATCAAAATCGAGACATAGTCTATCCACAATTCAATGGAGTTAGGAAAACTACCCAAACTTCGCGACAATATACTGATCGACGCATCCAATCCATTAAGTTGGAATTCTATGGAAACAAATTTCTTCCAATACCCAAAAAACAAAGGGAAACGGGTCAATAATTCATTGAAAGTGCTGTGAATGATTTTTTTGAAGTTGTCATTTAGTGGTTTGATCATCAAGAAATTCTCGGTACATTTCATCAATTCTTCCCAGCATTTGATATTGTTGAGATTCTCATTCACTCTAGTACGTGCTGTGGTCCATTGTGGGAAGTCTTTCAAGAAACTGGGGTATTCTTTCGGCACAGAAGGTAAAGATTTCTCGCTGTTATTAGTGGAGGTTGATGGATCTTGTAGCAAAACTTTTGTGTTCTTGGAATCCACTGGGAATTGCCAATGTTCAACATCTTCCATTTTGATTAACAAAAAAAGGAATAGGGAGTTATAGCACACTGGTTGAATAGAAACCGTCTATGATCTGTTTATTTATTGAGTAAATGGTGGCTGATATTGAAGATATAATTCAACTTCATTTACTGTGTCTTGCAACTAAAAAATAAAAAAAAAAAAAAAAAAAAAAAAAATATTATGCGGTTTTGAGCCTGCACAACTTTGACCGATGTCCTTCCTCTCTATTATAGATCCTCTAATATAGATATATTCATTTATCTTAAGGTCTAAATACTACTCATCCAGTATTCAGTGAAGAAATATCAACTCCTATAGAAAGTTTTGCTAATAACCAACACCTTTACTTTCCGTATATTGGCTCATTTGTAAGAAAATTGTTGGGAATATTTGCTTTATCGTCACTTCTGATACCTGCCGGAACACATGATGGGTCCTCTTTTTCTGTAACTATTGACTTACAACATCCCAGAGTTACCGATAATGTTGCAGGAACCTTAAAATTCTCAACTCCGTTCTCGTAATAGCAGTCGTTGTCATCATCAAGATCATCCAAGCTGAATGCATCTTCAAAAGAAGGAATCCACCTATTGGATTTGTGTAACAGCGAAGAAGGTAGCGAGTACCAAACATAGTGTGATTTCCTCACACCACTATAACTTTCTTTGGGCAGCTCACAACATTTCCCATTCATTGGCAAAGGGGAGGTGGTTGCAATAGACTCGCCAAGAGATTCCGTGACTGGCCTCCCGCGAGGCTGGAAGCACTTTAGTGTATTAGTCCCCTTCAGCTTCTCTTTAGAATGATAATCTGACTGGGGCTCAATTCCATTTTCATTCTTTTGATCGCAATTCTGGGTATTTTGCAATTGTTTGGTATTCAACACCTCCAAATTTATTATGGTAGCCATTAAATATGGTAAGCACGGGATATATATATATATTTTTTGATGTATTTATTTTTTTGCTTCCTATTTGAATCTTTTTGAATATATGAGAATATATTCTTTTAGAGGGTTGTCTAATATTTTTTTATTTTTTTGATGTTTTAGGAAACAGCCAGTGGTGGGTTTTTGTACTGCGGAAATCAAAATCCTGCTTAATCTTTTCCTTACTGTTTCCACGAGAACAAAATCGTAAGGAAAGGAAATAGATCCAACAAGAAGGGAAAAGAAAAGAAAAGAAGCAAGTTGTTAATAAAAGGGAACTTTCTTAGATTATCACTTGTGGTAGATCACAGCAATATTCTAAGAGGACTAAACGACATCAACCGTTATGAATAACATGTTATTTTTGACAGCACAAGAAGTAATTCTAGTTTTAAAGTCTTTTTCTGAAGCCAAGAAACAAACAATTGGCTGATATTTTTTTTTGAAAAAAATTACGTTCATATTATGTCTGTTTACATTGAGATGTTATCCAAATTTTTTTATCTGAATTCAATTGATAAATAGCGTATATAGAATATGGTGGTCAAAATTTCGGAACCTTCAATTGGACTGTAATTGATCAAAACTATGAGCTATGTTCTCATAATCATAGCCATTTAAAACCATATCTTCATAATCATTTAAAATGAGTCCTGAATTCTTATTTATAAGCTCGTTGGAAACCCCAGCTGACGATCCAACATCCTCTTCGATATTAGTTTCAATTTCTTCACTAAAATCTTCATCAGCATCATCATCGTCATGGAACATATGAATATTTTTTATTCTTCTATTTATAGAATCTAACTTTCTATTTAACCTATTCTTAATTCTATCGGAGTATTCTGAAAGATGGGATCTTTCATCAACGTTATCGGAATCTTGAAATGGTTTTATATGAAACCTCCGTGGAATGTATTTTCTAAGATTATGCCCTTTGGATTTAGAATTCTCTAGCTCATTTTCACTGTTTTTTTGCAATGAAGATCTATATTGTTTTAATTTTTTTCGAAAAAGCTTCCTACGAGTGCTTGACCGGGACTCTTGGCTTTCATCATCATATTCCTCAATATCTTGATCTTCAGTTTCAGAATTGGAATCCGGTAATTCGCTTAAAGCTCTTGATCAGCACGATCATCGGAATAATCATCATTATTAAGAGTTGAATTTCTATTAAAATGGACTAAATTTCCATTACTATTAGTCGTCTTATTGATCACCTTTTCAATGTCAATTTCATGTTCCCAACAAGTTCCCCAAAAATGATCTCTTGCTTCCACGAAGTAATCATCACTGCAAGAATCATGGAAACATTTGACGATATGGTTGTTATTACCGCACAAGCAAGTGAGATTCCTGAATCCTTGAGGACACCAAGTGGTAATGGTGTAAAGACAACCAAAGAAACATGCTGGAGGCGTGAGTGCGGATACCTGAACCACAAGGAATATGAAGGAGAAAGGGATCTTTGTCATCAGGAAAAAGGAATAGGAAAAGGAAATAAGTTGATGAATGTCGCTAAAGATTTTATGTATTGGCAACTCTTTTTTTTTTTTTTTTTAAATGTCATTAGAAAGGAAGTCAAATCATGGACGCAAGTCGATGTTGGAGTCACAAACACAAATGATGCATGAGGTGACCCACTTTATCAAAGAAACACCTGCGAACTATTGCATGAAACCGAGGGAACAATTTTCCTCTTTTTGAATATAGGAAATTTTCATTTAAAGGGTATTGATGAATAGATCTACCATGACAAGCATATATTTCAAAATCATGGTAATTCCATGCTGGCAGTGCATAAGCAGAAAGCTATATATTCGTATTACAAAGTCATAATAAACAGAATGAAATAATTTCTTCACAGGATACAAAATACAACGAATATAGAAGAAGAAGTGGAGAAATGCAAGAAGTATAGCTTTCTAGCTTCCGCATTTCTAAGATAGGAAAGAACCGAAAGAAGTAAGAGAAAAAATAAAATATTTAATTCATCATGAATCGTAAACATAATGATAGCTTGCCTGAGAACGTGGTCATCAGTGTACCAGGAATATGGCATGGATAAAAAAAGATGTTTAGCGTATAGAGTAATTAATTACTGCGTATTAATATAGCGAACAAAAATATTATAAGTTGGAATTATCTCTAATTTTGGAGATTTTTTGAGTTGACAACAAGAAATTGAATCTCATTCATTTTTTTCATACTTTTCCTCTTCTTTTCTAACTTTCCACCACAAGAACCCCCCTAATATTGTACTCCCCAAAAAGCATAGTATTTCCAATACTAATGCGGCCATCAATCCATAAAAAAAATCAACCATATCATAGCTATCAAAAACATAATTAAATATTATGAATACCTGAGAGAACTCATAACATACCATAGGTATCCAAATGATACTGGCACCGGAAACTATAAGCCCTGTAACCTTAATGAATTGGAGAAGCCCATCATTATACTGGTCTCCATTAGCATCCTGGATATGCCTTGATTTAACATAAGAGACAACACAAAGATAGGTTACAATCAACACAAAATAGACAGCATGCATACCCCCAACTGCCCCAAAAATAGCGGTCATATCTTTCATCACAGTGCCTTCGTATAAATTGTAATAATTATAAGGGAAAGTGGTAAATAGAAGCATCGTTGCCACCATGAGGTACAAGCTGAAATACATTAAAGTTCGAAGCTGAAGGTATAATCGTGATATCGTAGATAATGATTCTGGTGGATTGCTGCTGGTCATGTTATTGTTGGCATCACTGGCGAATACATTGGTTTCATTATTTTCCTTAGGACCAATAAAAGGGTCCTTGTCACCGTTGCTAGAGAAAAGATTATCGGCGTCGATCTCATCTTCCATTTCCGCGCACTCTTGCTTGGGAAACCTTGATATCTCGTATTGCTTCATTAAATACCCAACTCGAGCGTACATAACTGCCTGGCTTACCATCAACACTAACACCATCACACACATTGATATCACTACCCCAGTGGCTACTGAGTGATTGATGTTTAAGGAACGCAATAATGGATAATATACTGTATTGTCATATTCTTCTTGCAACTCTTCCTGCTCCTGAATCAAAGCAGTATCTTCAGGATAAAACTTTTTAGCGACAGTGACATTATAATAATATGACAAATGCTCATTCGATTGAGGGACCGAATAAATGAAGAAAAGCCCATCAAATCCATAGTAGAGACACAAATTGGCCACAAAAAATGCATGATATAATGATCCGTTCAACAACACAAACGATACAGGGACGGATATAAGTAATAAGTATTTAGCCACAGCGGCCCTTGAGGCAGCAATGATGGCATTGTCAGATTTGATACATCTCCGCCACTGGCAAAAACTCCATATCGAAAAACTGATCAATGCAGTAATGGAAATAAGCGACACCAAAAACCAGGGGAAGAAAAATTCTTCATTGATTTTGAAAGTGTAGGTGGTGAAAGAGACTCCAAAAATTGCTGACACAACCACTAGCAAAATATTAATCTTGAAAATCTTGGAGATTTGGGCTTTGACATTGGCGGCACTACTGGTTGACAGGGTTCCGTGAAATCTGATTGGGACGAAATATTGGGAATTTAAAACGTTTCTCAGGGAAATTTTGTTGTTGGTCCCAAAAAGGCTTCTGATACCACTCCACATTGTATTTTTGTCAGTACTTTGGGTACTGGTGGCATTTTCTTCATAAAACATTTTCACCAAGTATACTGATACCACGAAATTAAACCCCAACAAGGCGTAATGAAATACCGAGAACCATCCTCTGAAAGGATATATCATATCGGAATAATACTCAGAAGAGGAAACATTTTCACCGGAAACCCCAGAATCAGTATAAAGAAAAGGAGCAAAGGTATTGAAGGAGTAGCTAGAGATTACGGAAAATATGAACATTAATAACATATAAACCATCCCAAAAATCATTGAAGCGATTGATCTTCTTGAACTGATGAAGTAAAGGTAAGTCAATACCATTGGGGTTAAGACAATGAAAAAGATTGCAAATCTACTGAATGTATCCCATGTTTTTTGCATTGCATGATATGGGAAATTCATAGAAATCACTAAATCATAAATAATGAAAAACCCATTCAAGATGATCAAAGCTTTATAATTTTGGATTGCAAGGACGGTGGTTCTTGTGGATATCGAACTATTCAAGGATTTGAAACGTTGCCAGGACAATTCTTTCCTTAAAGAGAACCAGAACAATAGAAATTGAATAACTAACGTCAATGCCGAAAATGCAATGATCCAATAAGTGGCGAATTTGGTGATGATATGATCCCCTTTGGGATTAAGATTCGTCAAAGTTTTGGGAAAATGCAACATGTAATTTGCCGAGCTAACAAATATAAGAGCCATATAAATGAGGAGGTATAATGCTTGGATGGTGTTTTTCGTAATGAGGGCGGTCAAAGTGATGAATACTTGATAGACTCTAGAAAAAATCAAAAGACTTGAACAAACAGACAAGGCCATCCCGGTGAAATATACAACACGAGTGTCACCATTGAACGAGCTCGGGTGCAAAGTGTTGACAATTAGAAAGATTTGGAGCGGCAATATCAAAATTGATGAAATAATAGAAATTGCGATGAAAATGTAAAAAGATTTGGAAACCCCGGACTGGAATTTGAATTTGCTAAACCAGGATGAGCTATTGGGGAGATGATTTAGCGATGTTGAAATAGAGTTTCTGAGACTGGATCTCCGGGTATATTGTGATTCTTGGGCTAGAGTTTCATTTTCCATTGAGGTAATATCGTTATTGCTGAATGGGTTGATTGCACCACTTTTCATGCTCGGTGATGCTTGTGCCATCAGATCGTTGGCATAATCAAAAAGTCTTGATATGGTGTTTGGATCATCTTGAGGCGAGTAAACGACGACATTTGGGTCAGAAGACTTTTCGTAAGCTGGTTTTTGATCATAAGAGAAATAATCTAGTTCATAAGTCGGTATATCATGGGATTTATCAATGGTAAATAGGTCATCTGGATTGTAACTTTGTTTATCAGCACTCATGGGAAAAGAAGACAAGTAACTGGCTCAGCAAATCAGTGTTCTTTTTTTTTCTGTGCAGTTGAGAATATTGGTCAGACCTTGTGATTCTGGCTGATGATAACTATAGTAGCTAATATATTATATAGTTTGATGTACTAAGTAGGCTGAATCTCAAAATTTTCCCCCTTTTTCCCCCAAAATTGGTTCCTTTTGAGACATACCGGGTGACACCCCCATAATTTCGAACAAAGGATGTCATCTAGACAATGTCCCATAAAATATATGAGAATAGAGGACACACAATAGCTGAAAAACCATCGGATTTGGGTGAAATGTACAAAATGTACGTAAGGATCGAACGAAGCCCCCCTGGAGAAACTCTGAGTTTTTATGGTGCTTGCCGCATTTCTAGTGAGAGGAATACAATAAATGCCGAAAGAAAGTTCAATACGCCAATGTCCAAGAAAACGTCAATTTTATTGCAGAGCTTACAAAATTCAAACAAATAATTGGCACAATTTTTTTTTTTTTTTTTTTTTTTTTTGTTTTTTGATGATGATGATGAAATTTGAATGACAGCTTAATGGTAATAGAATTTGATTACTAAACAATAACTGTCATGAGACAGGGGACAATATACTGGTTGCTATTGGTTGAAGAAATGATACGCCAGACACCAGTGGAAATACACTATCTAATATCCGAGATATCAAAATATCGCCGCGGATGGCTAATTCCAATATTGCTACTTTCTGGAGAGCAACACTACCTAAAAGCGAAAATAAGAATAAAATACGACATTCACCCCCATCACTCGATAAGCAAACGATATGATGTGATCTGTTACTGCCACTGTGCAATGCTCATCCTTTTTTTTTTAAAAAAAAAGATATATAAATATATATCAATATAACTACATATTACTGCTTGTTGTATTATTTAATGAATAAAGGCTGCCAACGGTCTCTCTAAGTTCTGGGGAATGGGTCCCTCCCTACTTCAGCGAGAGCGATGTCATCTTGTTGTCTGCACACTGGAGCCTATATCACGTGCAGGAGAGCAAAAGCTGCTATCTTTTTGAGGATTGCCGATCCGCTCATTCCTCCATGAGGTAAGCGAGCTAAATATCGTCTAAACAGCGCAATGCTAATCGCATCAGAGGTGATGCTATGATGCTCAATATAAATCGAATATAAGGAGCCACCACTAAATCAATGTAGCAGCATACAGCACCTGCCTGTACCGGCGACCAGCCTTTGTTTTGCTGTAAAACAAACAAAATAAAAGAAAATTTTTTTCACTGGGATGCGTAAAAGGAAAAAAGTCCCACAATGCACCTCAGCGGCGCCGCTTATCAATCACCACCACACCCCACCAACCAACGGTGCGGCAGCAAAAGAAGGAGGGACTACTGCATGAGCAGTGTTACACATATCTATAATACCCAACGTTAATTTCTGAAAATTTTGTTGTTTACTTATTGTCGAACCTCCATGTATCTACCGATTATCTACCGATAAATCTACTGATAAATACCGACAAGCGTGGGATAAGACGCCCTCACAATATCAGTAACAGAGATCATACTATGCGGTGGCTGAAACATATATATACTTACTATTGTCAGCCAGCTATTCACAATCAATATATGTAAATATCCGGGATATCACATGTAGTTGAATCACGATTATTTTATCAATACATCTCTCTACGCGGAATAGAAGCGAAAACAGATTTTGACAAGTATGAAAATTTCCCACGGCTTTTTTTCACGTCCCACCAATTTTTTTTTTTTCTTTAATTTCTTTTTGTCTTCCATATACAGCATGGTTTCTGCCGTTACTTCCCCCCTACCCCCCACATATACATAGTAAGATATCTAATAGAATAATAATACATACTTGTATACACGGTGATGGCGATTATCAATATTCTTTTGGTTATCAATAATATTTCGTGCTGCAATACTCCTAAGGTTTTAAGCTTTGTATATCGATGCTATTTTGTTATGTGGACATATCCTCTCTTGCCTAGTTTAGACAAAATGCTTGGTGCCATAGTTGTAAGATAATAATTATCCGCCGCAATGCAGGAAGATAATTTTGAACAGGAACAATCATCGGCCGGTTTTTTCTTTTTTTTTCTTAAAAAAGTTTCTTTTTGAGAATCTTTTCGTTTCTTTTTGTTTTTTTGTATATAAATCGTTGAGGATCTCCCTTTTCAATTCATAAAGCTATTTTTCCTAGTGTTTGTTTCCTAACAAATTTAAACAGCAATGTCGAAACTCGCTGCCGTCAAAAGTGCTGCCTCGGCCGCTATCTCCACTAACGCTAATGCTTTAGAAAACTTTGAAATCGACGATGAACAATTCAACGAATTCTTTGATGTTCCTCTCGAAGAATTCTTGCACCACGCCAAGCTTCAAAGAGAATTAGAAGCTTCTCCAAGTTATGGTGAAGCTGCTGCTACCATCCCATTGTTCGAGTTGATCAGAACCAAGGTCTTTGGTAAAGCACCAAAGGATATTAATGGTGAAAACTCCCAAATTAGTGAAAAAGATGCCTCTAGTGACAAGGAAAAGGAACAACACGATCTTGTCAGTGAACCTATTTACACTTCCATGGAAAACGCCAACAGAATGGTCAGAACTGCCTCTTGGGGGTCTGTCTTTTATTTAATCACTACTGATATCTTGGGTCCTACTTCTGCTCCTTACGCCATTTCCGAATTGGGTTACGTTCCAGGAGCTTTGTTGTACTTCTTATTCGGTATTTGTGCCGCCTACTGTGGTGCCTTGCTTTGGTCTACCTTCTTGAAGTTGGACTCTATCAAGTACCCATTGAGAAACTATGGTGATGTCTTTGGTAGAGTCTTTGGTCGTAACACTCGTTACTTCATTGATTTCTTTCAAGCTTTGCAATTGTTCTGTTCCGTCGCTGTCATTATCTTGGGTAACGGTCAAGGTTTATCTCAAATTGCCAAGGGAAAGGGGTGTTACACTATTTTGATTTTCGTATGGGCTATTGCCGGTGCCATTGTTGGTCAAATTAGATCTTTGGCTAAATTTGGGTTCTTGGCTAACTCTGCTATCTGGATGAACGTCTTTGTTATCATTGCTACCATGGCTTGTGCAAGAGCTTTCCCACCAGATTATGCTGCTGCCGTAAATGGTGACCCAATCGGTCCAATTATCAAACAAGTTGTCATTAGTGGTTCCAATGGTATGTTCACCAACCAATTGAACGCTTGTATGAACATTGTCTACTCTTATGGTGGTGCCATGGTTTTCGTCGAATTCATGGCTGAAATGAAACGTCCATTTGATTTCTGGAAGGGTATGGCTTGCGCTCAAGCTTTCATTTTCTCTTGTTACTTGATCTTTGCTATGGTTGTTTACCACTACCAAGGTCAATTCGTCTCTAACCCAGCTAACCAAGGTATTTCTAACTACGGATGGCAAACTACCACTAACGTTATCAACTTGGTTTCTGCCTTGATTGCTGCCGGTCTTTATGGTAACGTTGGTATCAAGTGTCTTTACGTTTGTGTGTTCCAAAGATTCCTTAAGTTCCCACCATTGGTTTCCAAGTACGGTAGATACATCTGGTCCATCTTTGTTTGCATTTACTGGGCCGTTGCCTTTGTTTTTGCTGCTGCCATTCCAAACTTCTCTTCCCTTGTCTCCTTGATTGGTGCTGTCTGTATCTTGCAATTCACTTACACTTTCCCATTCTTCATGCAACTTGGTCTTGATATTCAACTTGGTGCGTTGGTTGGCGATGGCGAATACGACCACGTCAACAAGATTACCCACAGAGTCGATGGCTGGGGTAACTTCAGCAGATGGGCCAGAGGTTACAAACAAAAGTGGTTCTGGAACACCGTCCACTTGATCTTGTTCTTGGCTTCTGCGGCCACCGCTGGTTTGGGTATCTATGCATCTGCTGAATCCTTGAAGGATGCCTTTGCTGCTGGTAAAACCACCTCTTTCACTTGTAAATCCCCAGTCGCTTAGATTACTGGGTTTGGATTGAATCTTTTTTTTGTTTCTGTCTTTTTTTTTTCTTTTCTAGAATTTTTTCTTTGCTCGTTTTACCCCCCTCTAATGCTTTCATCTTATAGTATATTGTAGCGTTTGTATTTTATTAATACCAATACCATTATCATTTATATCATCAAATCATCAAATTGTAGTAAGCATATTATCAAACATAATACTATGTTGGTTGTGGATCGCCACTCAAATGAGAAAACGTTTTCATGTAGGTCTGGGTGTGTGTCGGTGCAAGGGTGTATGTATCATTTTTTTAATTTTCTCTCTTTCGTGGGGCGAGATTGATTCATTGGAACTTACAGTAATACTATCATCTTTCTAGTCTATTCTAATATTACCCCTCTGTTAGCAATTTATATATTATACAAACCATAATGAGCGGAGCAACCCAGCCAGCCAACAAAAATGACCAATTGGTCATCTCAGCCGACCCCGACCATCCAGCTAACTTGATTTGTTCCCTTTGCAAAAACTTTTATACCAACGGGTGGGTCACCGGTACTGGTGGTGGTATTTCCATCCGTGATAAACCAAGTAACCTTATCTATTTGGCCCCATCAGGAGTCCAGAAAGAAAGAATGGTCCCCGAAAACATATTTGTGAAACACTTTGACCACCAAGATCAATACGTTCGGGTGCCACACGCATTGAAACCAAGTGCCTGTACTCCGTTGTTTTTGTCGTCCTATAATCTCAGGGATGCGGGCAGTTGTATCCATACCCATTCTCAGGCAGCAGTCATGGTGTCTTTGTTGCACGGGGTAGAATTCAGAATCAGCAACATTGAGCAGATCAAAGCGCTACCAAAATTCGATGCTGAGGGCAAGAAAATCGGGTACATGGATTTCCACGATGAATTGATCATCCCAATCATTGAAAACACTCCATTCGAAGAGGATTTAACCGGAGCATTGCAAGAGGCCATCAAAAAGTACCCAGGCACCACCGCGGTTTTGGTGAGAAGACACGGGATTTACGTTTGGGGTGAAGACGTATGGAAGGCCAAGGTTTATAATGAAGCCATCGATTATTTGTTGGAGTTGGCAGTCAAAATGTATGGAGTAGGAATTCCTACAACTTGTGGCATTGGAGAGGAGAAACAATACTTGAAATATTTGCAAAATTAATTAATTATTAAATAAGTTTTGGGTAGAATTGAATGAAATGAGATGTGGATGATACACTTTTTATTTTTCCTGTTTTTTCCTAATTTTGTTCTTCCTTTGTTTTGGCTGGGAATAATGAAACGAGGTTGTTTGATGATTCAAATGGGATACTTTTGTAGAGTATGATGATAAATTTTGTAGATTGTAATAGTGGATACTTCATATTTTGTTTTTTGTAGTTTTAAGCGGCTCACCTTCAACCTATAGATATTGTTAGTAAACCAGGTAGCGGTGAATAATTGCAATAAAATCAAAATAAAACAAAACAGCAGCTACTTACCGTCATCCAATCTATCTGATTGTCCAATTGTTCATCATTCAATCCACAACAAACCATACAATCGCCCCTAATTAAATACACTCCCAAATCAATCACCTGCGTCTGGTCTTCTTCATCCTGTATATCTTTGATTATGATCTCTTTTGTGTCTTGGAGTACGACATTGGTACTCAAGTCAAAGAACTTTAGTACCCCAATGAAGAACCGGCCATCGGTGGTAATTATGGAAACTCGTTGGTCTTTGAAGGGGGCAAGGTATGACATTATCCTTATTTAGTGGTTGGAGTGTACGTGTATTGCATATAGTATCCCAGCAAAGCAATTAGATACAGGTGATAGATTACGTATGCTGTAATATGTAAAAATAATGCTATAATAATATGATTACTATTATAAATCAATGGCTTGTTTTTTTTTGCTTAACAATTTTTTCTTCCATCGCGCACTACACGATCACACTCACCCCTAGGGGGTGCTGTGAGTGGACTCCGGGCCGAACCCTTTTTCCAATTTCTGTTCCCCGGAATTAAATATAAAAACGTCTCCCCCACACCACACCACGTCGTCTCCATCCATCAAAAACAAGAATATTATCAATAGAATCGTCCTTTCTGTGATAGCTGCTCATTGATTACAATCCTTCACTCATTCTTTTTTTTTCTTTTCATAAATTGCAAATAAATCTTCCCCACTATGGTTTCAGCAAGTTTACCGGATTTTTACCATAACGACGATAAAGAGTCCTTTGCCTTCGAAACTTGTCGTGAAAGATGGCCAAAGATCTTGACTGATTGTATCAGTGATATCAAACTCGAACTCTCCAAAGGACAACATGATGCCTCCGAAGCAGACCAAATCATCGAGGGTTTGAATTGTATCATCAAAGATATGGCAAACGACGATAAATTGGCAAGCTTCCCTCCAGAGATCATCACCTTGATTCCAAATTTACAATCTTACAATGATTCTTTGGCAAAATTCTCAAGTGATGGTGAGAAATTGACCTGGTTGACTGCTCCATGGTTATTCACCGAATGTTACTTGTATAGAAGAATCGATGCATTGATCAAGCTGCAACCAGACTGGAAGGCCTTTGATATTTTTGAAGATAAAAAGCAAAAAAGTTTCCAATCTACCGCTCCAGCAGTTTACGAACTAGCTAAAAGATACCAGAGCTTGTACCAGGAAAGTTTCTCCAGTGGCAAAAAGCTCGATGATCAAGTCTTGAAAGCATTTTTCAAGGAATTCATCGATGTCTGCCTATGGGGTAACAAGATTGACTTGTCCTTATTGGCAAACAAATCCCAAGACGAAGTCCACTCTGGCCAAACTGCTGAAAAACGGATCGAGGCGGAAAAAAACATCATTTCCAACGATACTAACCAAGTCTGGGACTACTTGGTGAAACTCGACCATAGCAAAACTCATGCCAAAAGAATAGATTTTGTCTTGGACAATTCCGGGTTTGAAACTTTCACCGATCTTATTTTCTCTTTGTTCTTGCTCGATGCCCAAATCACGGAAACCGTGGTTATTCACTGTAAGACCCGTCCTTGGATGGTCAGTGATACTATGATCAAGGATATTGACATTCTTTTGCACGATCTTGTTGACCGCTCATTTTTCCCAGAATCGGGGGCCGCGTTACAATTCATCCATAGCAAACTTGAAACTTACATCAAGCAAGGCAACATCAAGCTCACTGATTCGGAGTTCTGGACTATCGACCTTGATTATTGGCAGATTGATGGTGGCTCTTCTTCCCAATTGGCATCCACCCTTTATGGTGATTTGATCAAATCTGACTTGATCTTCATCAAAGGGGACTTGAACTACCGTAAAACCACTGCCGATAGAAAATGGGACAAGACCACACCTTTCGTGAATGCCATCGGGGCCTTGGCCTCTAACGGTTTGAAGATCGTGAGTTTGAGAACCTGTAAAGCTGATGTCTGTGTTGGGTTGCCTCAAGGATTGGACGAGAAATTGTCTCAAGAATGGCACAAATCTACCGGGGAAATCGGGGGATTATGGTGCAGCAGTGGTAATTGGGCAGTTATTTCTTTCAGTGAGGGTAATTCTAAATGAATATAGATGATAAAGTTTGTATTTTACTCTTTTTTATTTTTTTACTGAATTATTCTATTATTATATTTTGAAATCTGTTTCTGTTATATAGGCGCAAAGTAGCCGTGGTGGCCATACATAGCCGTGCAGCTCAGGTTAGGAGGCCCCGTAATACGAAAACATTCATGAAGAAATTTTTGGTGATTAGAAATTCAGTACTAGAGTTATACATGAATGTATAAAAGAATATATCATTTTTTTTTTTTTGAGGTGAAATAGAGTATAAGTGGAACAAAGTGACAAGTTCCCCTTCTTTAAAATGTCATCATCACAACCCATCACGATCAACGATCAATTCAAGAAAACCGTTCGATATATTGAATTGCTCACCTTATCGGGAAAACGTCAGGATTCCAAAGAATATCAACATGAATTGGTTCAATTACTCAACAGCTTGCTCAAGCTAAAAAACCAAGTATACCAATTGGGAATATTTTCGGATAATGAGACAGTGGAGGATTTAAATACCAAAGATATCAAATTTCTTGCGGTAGAGTATTATTTGGGAGAATTAGTGTCGAAAAAATTGGACTACGTTGGAGAAGAAGAATCTCAAAATAGAAGAATTAATTATGATTTCAAGATTCGTAATTTGAAAAAATCGGTACAATTCTTGATCGATTTCCTATCACATCTTAAAAATTACAATATTTTGAATGAGTTCCAGCTGAGAAAATTGGGGAACTTCCAAGAACAATACCAACCGCAGTTATCGGAATTGAGACCGAATGATCCAGCGTTACGAAGAGAAGAGAAAATCCAAAATTTCAAACTCGAGAAGCTCATTAATGAGCAATTAAAGACATTTGAACAAAGGTATCCGAAATTCGTGAATGGTGAAGAAGAAGATGAAAATGCCATCGATGAAGACACCCTCCGAGAATTGTATTTGAATAAATTACGGTTATTCTCCTTGAAATCTTTCAGTCATTTGGAAATGTTGAATATGGAACTAGAAGTTTTGGCAAACCGTCCTCCGGAAAGAATCCAAGAAGTTCCTCCTGCTGCTGCTCCTAACGGCTCCTCCGCTGATAAAAAACTACTTTCCCAAGAAAACGATTATGGGTATACTGAGAAAGTCGAGTTTCGCAAACCATCACAGCTTATTTCTCCAGAAGGTAAAGTCCTTCAACCATTTACGTTTGTGTCATCCAAAGATCAAATAAAGAAAAAAGTGTTTGGCTACGGACAAGTCATGCCAACCATGTCAGTGGAAGAGTACATTGAAGAAGAAATTAAAAGAGGAGGGATCAAAACCGAAACCATTACCGGGGAACAAAATAGTGAGAGCGAGGATAGTGATGAAGATGATAGCGATGAAAAATTATACAAAGCTAGAGAATGGGATGAGTTCAAAGATACTCATCATAGAGGTGAAGGTAATATGAAAAACAAAGGGTGATTTGCTCCCCAGTAATAGACTTTATGCATGTATATTCCTTCTAATGTGTAGATCTCTTTATTGGAATGGCCCTATTTGTTTATTTTGTAGATTGTTGATACATGAAGTATTGGTTTGACTAACAATGTTAATCAAATGGCTTGATTACTGAATCTTTGCTATTACGCTCTTTTCTGATAACCATTAAACCACAATGTTTACACTAACCTATTGATCTATTATTTCGGCTGTGAAATTTTGAGTTCAACTAAACATGGAAAGTCTTAAAGGGTACAATACCATAAAAGCTTTCTCTTAGAAAGAAAGACAATAGTGGAGATTTGATGGATACATACATATATGCTTAAATTCTTTTCAAAATTTTCTATGCATTACGCAGTAAGAGCATTCTGAAGGATAGTAGGTATATAAATATACAAGTATATAAACCAATAAAGACGGTAGGTATTAAGGTCAGAGCCGATTTCTCTGAATATGATGAAGTAAACACGAAAAAATAACAAAAAATAAAAAGCGTCCAAATAAAACGGGCAAAAGAAATAGCAACAGTAAAATAGTAATGATGACAATGACTAATAAAATGGATAAGGAATTGATCATTAGCATGGAAGGAAGACTGCGGTTCCATCAAATGACCATTACCAATCAATGCAAAAAAAAAAAAAAAAATTTCGACTTTCTTTTCTTCTTGATGATTTTTTTTTTTTGAAGATATAGGTTATTCACTGCAATTTTTCAACTTCTCCATTAGGTGATTTTTCCATTCAAAGTATTCTTGTAATCTATTTACCCCATAGTTCCCGTAATCGAAATCTATTGTGGATATCTCATTTTGAATGGCAGACCAAATCCCCCAGTAAAAAGCAGGCACTCCAAAATAATAGTAAATTTCGTCGATCAATCCATCAATTTGTGTTTCGATAGCTGATTCATTGTAATCATCCATACCAACGATGTACGCAAAACACCATCTTCGAAGTTCGTGGTTCGATCTACTTGGTTGTAAAATCCTCAGCTTGTCACAATCAAATCCTTGCCATTCTGCCAAATGATTGGCAATATCAAACCCTCGTGGAGCACACAACATGTATTCGTAATCAATAAAAAATATTGGGTTTTCACAAGGTTTGGGTAATGTCACATTGTACACCTCGCTAGTCAAAACAAGACGGTCTTGAGAAAAACATTGTGATATCAAATTCTTTTTCAGATTTGTCTCCTCATTGTGCTTCAATATTCTGTCCATCTTTGGAGGTATAACAATGTTCCCACTTAGTAAATCACAATGAGAATTCACCAATTTACTTTTACCGTTCAAGTTTTCCTTTAGCCAACATAATTCTTGTCTCAAACTTTCTTTAACACTAATATATCCACTGACATTTTCTCTAACGACTTGCTCCATATCGTCAAAGTTTGGCGCAATCTGTATCCAATTATCTATAGTTTTCCATAAACGGTTCTCAAGTTTGTTGCTTTCTTTACTAATCATCGTGTGCCAATAACCCAACTTCTGACTTATTAATGGGAACAAATAATCTTTGGATAGTTCTTCCGGTGTTAGACTTCTTCCAGATAAATACCCATAAATCACCCCATTAGATAGTTTGGCATAAATCTTTGGAGCCAAATCCAACTTATTCAACATCAAGTGGTTATTGAACTCATTGACCCGATCTATTATGAGATTTGTATTGTTACCATAGCTTCTTGCTAGTACGATATCTTTTTGATTATGCACGCATTTCACTAACATATTAGTGATACCACCAGAAACCGGCTTGACAGTGATATTGTCCTTGATCCACTCAGGAAAAATCTCCGTCAAGATTTCCGGAAGATTGGTTATCGTTATTTGATGATCTGATAAGTCCATTGGGTATTCCATTACCGTCATGCTGATATTTCATGTATAGAGACTATCTGTGAGATATTAGAGGTCTTTGGTTGGTTTGCAAACACGTAGCGATATATCCAATCTTTAGGTGATGAATGCTTGAGGACCTTGAATAAAACTGGCACCGATTAGAATGAATCTAGAACGAGAAAGAATAATGAAAAAAAAAAAATGGGGCTCTTTTTTCACTTTTTTCCTAAAAGTATGACAATTACTAGTAATATTTTTGTGATTCGTATTGACTTTTATTGGAAATTCTGGTGTTGGTATGAAGTAACAAAGCACACACGTCGAAAATTGAAAGATTTAAGAAAAAACGCTACTTAGAGCCAGCTATAAGAAACAAGAAAGAAAACTGACAAAACACCAAAGCAGAACTGAATAAAAACAAACAGACTCAAGAAACCGTGCCAAAATTACCATACACAACCCCAAAAAGAAAAAAGCGTTGCTCCTAGCTATCAGTCTCCTAAATACTCTCTTACAATGACAACTGTTGGTCGCTATTGATAAATTAACGAAAAGAAAAGAAAAAAAAAAAAAAAAGAACAGAATCACATGCGCAGATAACGCATTCACATGACATCTGCCTCAATCAGCGGTAACATACATAATAGCATATCTCATCTCAGAAACTGCGAGAGCATCGACATTATATTGGCAGAATCATCAGCAGTTTTCTTGGATTTGGTACCTCTCCCAGAAGTTGTCGCTTTGCCTACACGACCACGACCACGGCCCCGACCCCGACCACGGACACTGCTGGCTTTTGTGGTTCGCTTGGTGGTTACAGGCTCCTCTTCTTCAGGTATACCATTCTCTCCTTCACTATCACTATTGATAACAAATGCATCAGTTTTCTTTCCTGTGACCCGGGTTCTCTTGGTAGGTTTCTTCACTTCATAATCAACTTCACTTTCATCAGAAAGTTCCACCACCTTTGACTTTTTCCTTCTAGTGATTCGTGATTCAGATTCAGAATCATTAACATCAACTTTCTTTCTTGACGATCCTCTTCCTCTTTTCTTTGGCGGAGGAGATGGCTCAGAAACTTCACTTTCCACTGAAGATTCCCCGTCTTCACTACTGATAACCTCCGCACTCTTTGCATTCTTCCTCGGTTTCGCTTTTCTAACTTGTTCGTCCACATCATTATCCTTATTAAACGTTGAAAAGCTTTTCTTATTGGTCTTGATATATTTTAGTAGTGATGTGCTCTCTTCGATATCAACCTTTGACAACATCTTGATATCATTCTTGATCTCTTTTTTGATAAAGCCTTCTAACGCCTGCTTGTCTTCCTTTTCCACAAAATTTTTAATCGCCAACCCCATTCCAATTTCTGGTAAAAGAGAAAGCTCTGTTTCTTCTAGAAACCCTTTCACAAATGCCTGAACTTTAACTCCAGCATTTTGCTCGATTTCAATATCTTGCAATTTCACCAGCTTGTTTGTTGAGGCCGCTCTTTTTCTATGGAACGATATAATATCATTCACATTGGCTACTTTTCCAACAAACATATTACTAAATCTTCGAGGATTTTCTACTTCATAACCACCAGTATAATCCACTCTAAGTCGTATCAATGGTAATGGGTACCTTGTATCTCGTTGATCTTCATCAATGATATTGCTACCATCGCCATCATCTACTATTGATTCATCATCAAGTTCAAACATTTCCGGGTGCTGATACTTCCATTTTTGTTTGGCCTTCTTGATCAATAAATTCACTTTATTGGTTAAGAATCTGGAGACCTGCGACTTTGATGTTGGGCCAGGAGCGATCCCTGAATCGGCCAAGGCAATATCTTCCATTATGAAAGGCCGGACGGTTTTCAACTTAACTGGTTCGACAGAGTATTCGCGGTTTTTGATATTAATAATAAAAACATTCTTTTCGTGAGTTTCTGCATCACTCAAAGAGGTTGCCACCGAGGATCCTGCTTGCAAAGTATCAAATCCAGCCTCATAATTTTGCACGGGGTAAGGAATACATTCATGCTCATGGCCCCAAACCACCAAATCTAAAAAGCTTGGTAAAAAATCTTCTCGTAAGTACGATGTTTCAGTATGTGCATGGTGGTTCTGATGGACTGCCATTAAATTGAACCACTCATCTTTCCGAACGTTCGGGGTCTTGAATTTAACATTGCCTTCTCTAAATGTTCTGTGCAATCTTTCCTCAATTACACTGGCTAACCCATATAATGCCAACTTTGTGGTCCCTTTCTGTAACAAAATTGGAGTGATTTCAATTTCATCATTTTTTAAAACCCTTCCAAAGTGATTTAACAACCCTGAAACGTTCAACACATCCATGGGGGAAAGTAAACTGTCCCCAGTGCTGTCGTCATGGTTTCCTGAGATGGCAAACACTGGAATGGAAATGTTGATATTAGGATCCTCATAGTTGATGGTATTGAAACCATCATCAAAAGTTTCACCAGGATCACTGAGTAATTCTAACTCGCAAGGTTTATCTCCAAGACAATGCGAGCGAAGAATCCGCATTACTTGATACATTGACTTCTTTGATGGCTTATTAATATGGAACAAGTCTCCTGATTGTAGTACCATATCCACCTCGCGTTCCTCAGCAATGGCCATCACCTCATCAAAGGTCTTCCACGAGTCGTCACCAATCACTGGGTCATTTTCTTTATAACCAATGTGATTATCAGTGGTTACCAAGATGGAAATGGTATCCTTCGAAGATTCAATGGGATAACGAGTAGGAGGCATTGTGAGCAGTTATGATTTATAAAATGGAATTGCTGAGAAAAAAGAAACCACTCATGTCACTGCCTGTTAGTATTTGCTTCCCATTGATGTGAAATTTGGAAGACCTTTATTTTTATTTTTTTAATCGATGAGGGGGGGCGCTCACCGTTCCATGCAACTGGTGTGTATGAGAGTAAAAGAGCGAACTGCTTAGTAGGTACAATCCACTTAAAACCTCAATCATCATTAAGGTAAAGAAATCAGAAGCTGATACACTGCTACTGTCATTGAGAAACTACAACAAAATGACCCATTAACAAAAAAAAATTATTTATCAAAAGAAGCAGAAAAGAACAAAATGAGTCAACAAAAAGAAATCATTATAGAAAGGCAGTAATTGAGATGAGGAAAACAAGGGATATGGAAAAAAATATGGAAGATGTATTAAACGGTACTAAGGTGAATAGACCCGCAATTTATAGGATGTGTTTATGATAGGAAAAGTGAAGCTACTAAAGAAAAATCGTCCTCACATAATGATACAGCACGAGTTAGTCTTCTTAGCCTGTTCGTAAAATATCTTGGAGCTAATACCCAAAGTTTCGGATTTCTGAACCATTGAGTCCAAGTTTTCACCTCTCTTCAACACGTTCTCGATGGTTTTGTTCAACACAATCTTGGTCTCATCTAATTCCTTTTGAACTCTCATAATCGCATCGGCTTGAGATGGGTCTTGGTACTTCTTGATGTAGTTATCCAAAGATGGCATTTTGAAAGTGCTAGAGTTTGGAGCAGTGGTCAATGACGACCATTGGTTTGGTGGGTAAGTGGAGATGAATTCGTCCAAGACTTTGTTCAATAAACCATACGCTGGTCTGATTTGATATTCTTGGTCGGTCAAAATAACGGCACCAACCCCTTCAGATCTCATGTAAACATGGCCCATATATTTATTCTGTTGGACACTCTGTCTTTGGCCAGCAGCAGTTCTGGCAACCACGGTTTCAGCAAAGAACTTCATGAATGACCCCACAGATGACCGTTCGAAGTAACCAAACGAGGACAAATCGCTGACCGATGTCAATTCAATAGCTTTTTCGGTGCCTATAGGCTTGAAAATACCGATATAGTAGATCTTCATGCTGGATATTATTATTCTGTGCTGATGTTTGACGGTTAATTACAACTGATAACACAAACGGGGCTTTCTCGAATATTTGTGGCCACAAAATAGTTTTCTTCTATCAGTGGTGAGGGTGTGACCCGGACCAATGATAACGGGCGGACCCTATCTATCTTTAATTTCCACAATAATCATATTTTCTTATTCCATAATTCTGATTAACAGTGATATCTTGTTCGTTTCGCTTTCAACCTTATTCCTGAGTGTCTTCTTTACGTAAGATGGAGATAAGATTATATATTTTTTTAACTGTACAAAATCTAGGAATATCAATTATAAAGTGTTAACGTCTATAATAGTCAAACAATTGGAAATTAACCCGAAATCAAAAAAAGCTGTAACAAATCAGTTTGGAATAATAATAATAATAATAATAATAATAATAATAAAAACAATTAAAAAAAAACTCTAGGGGAAATATGGAATCAATGTTGACCCAGAATTAACCAAAAATGCAAAGGAATTCCGAATTCCAGCATCATAAACTACAAGTAACATCCAGATAGGTCTCCATTATGCATATTAGCAGCCATCAAAAATGAATTCACATTGCATAAACCTCTGAAATGTGCCTAATACCATTTTTTTGGGTCCAACGTTTACAATCTTCAACGAGCCTTTCTGGGCCACAACTTACGACCCACTTGCTTCTTGACTCGAGGAAATCTTCATCACCAGATACTAAAAGATGATCAAAACATTCATCCAAATCTGGCCTTCCTTCACGAATAAGGCTCATTTCCACATTTTGTCTCTTCAGAGATGTAGAAGTACCGCTCGCTAGAGCGGAGAGGCGCACTGACAGCTCTGGTTCACGTTCATCGTCACTAAAACCAATTTCGAATTGCGAATCATCTGAAGTTTTCCCCGTGAATTTTGAAGAGGTTCCTGGAGATTGCAAAGTGTCTAATTCAAAAATGTTCTTCGAACCAGAATCATTAACATCATTTGATAATTGTTGGTACGACGCGACATCATTATTTGCAGTATCATTGTGAGTGAATTTGCTTAGCGAATCCCTGACCAAACCTGCTACTTTATCGAAAGCACTTGTAGAATTTAATGGTTCAGAAACTGGAGCTGAAGAAGTTTCCCTATTGCCTGATGTCAAAAATATTGTCAAGTTGGAGGCGTGGTCTGCGGCAACTTCTCCATCTTCCGTCAAAATCTCATATTCTTTCAAGATGAATAAATCTGATTTATTCCTAATAACCCATATCATTCTCACGTCAATGTTAGTAGGCGTCACCCCGCTATCTAATTCCTCTGTATTATTCCTGTCCAAATTTTGTTTCTTCATCATGAAGTATCTGTAAATTGGTAAGCCAAATGATATGCCCGAGCCACCACAAATAATCACAATAGTATCTGCATCTCTGAAGAAATTTGGGTGGAAGGCTGGATAAGATTTTGAAACTGCGTAGTTATCCACATCGTTGATGTGAAACTTTGTTTTTCTGATCACAAAGTCAATGGTCTTATCGGAAGGAATCGAAGCAATGGTATATGGATGAGTAGAAAATACCCATGATTTCCAATTTGTCAATGATTTGCTGATTCTGGCATGGGATCCTGGAGTAAACCGCTTAATTGATAGTTTATCATCGTCCTCAATGGGTTTCCTATAGAACTGTGAAGCAGGAAAGCTGACCAACATTAAGTCTGAACCGTCATGATCTTTGATACTAAATTTTACCAATTTAGAGTATATCACTTTGCATAAAACGGAATAGATCAATAATATTACTGACAAAAAAGTGCTGCTGTTAGACTGGCCCCTAGCGTGGAACCAGAGAAGTCCTAAACTCACCCAAGCAGTGATGGTGTGAATTGAATAGAAAAAATCGTACGCTTTTCTTCTAAGTGGCTTTAGAGAAACCACTGTAGTCAATAAAAAGCCGATCCAGGTGACAAGTCCAAAAATATTGAGCAACTTAAACAATGCGCTCATCGAATTTTCCAGAGCCCATACGCCAAAATAACCCAATGCGTGAATGGTACAGAAGACCACAATCATTCTTGAGAGCCATTTGTGTAAAGGCAACAATGACAAATAAAAGGTTCTTGGTAATGGGTTTGGCTTGATTGCCAAAAACACATTGAATGGAAACATTGCAAAGGCGACCTTTCCCATAATTGTAAAGACTACTGTCCATAATTCTGGTGACATCTTTCCGACTATAAAAGCTGGTAAGAATGATAACATTGTTAAAATTGTGGACCAAATAGCCACCTTCCAAAATATTGGCATCGATGAGAGCCATCTAGAAAGCTTGGCGATCTTCTTCTCTCTAAGAACTGGATTATAATTGTATTTGCTATTAAGATAGTTTAAACAGCCCATGGCGATAATGTTCGCCACGGACAATAAAATCACAGTCCTTCCCAAATAAGCAGTTGAATCGTCGTGATGGTGATGGTCGCCATGACCATGCCTCTTTAGTATTGGCAGATCTACCACAGACAGGCGCATATTTACCGTCATATTGTGATGAATTATTCCAATGCTTTGTTAAAAGCGATGATTCAGTTGATAATAATTTTTGCAGACTTTTGGCATCCGCAGCCGCGTCGGAAGTAGGCGTTGGTTTTCCTCTCCGGCCGTGCTATTGATCTGTAAAAAGAAAATAAATTCAGCTAGGAATTAAATTAATCGCTTAACCTGGTAGGAAGCCATTACCATAAGCTCCTATGAACCTCACATGTCGTCGTCCCCTACATTGAAGGTGCTTCTCTTGGGTGACCCGTTTGTAGGCAAGACGTCGCTACGTGCCCAGTATATCCATCATGTCTTTTCCAACTCGTACAGGGAAACCGTGGGTGCTGATTTCCTATCTAAAAGGCAGACTGTCGGCGATGATTGCGAGACCGAAGTGTTTCTCCAGATATGGGATACAGCAGGCCAGGAAAGATTTAAATCTTTGGTTAAGAATTTTTATAGGGGAACAGATGTGGCAATATTCATGTACGATGTTTCTCGTCCTTCCACTTTCCATAATTTGATAACGTGGATTGATGAGTTTATTGAAAATGTCCACAGCTCCAACCCTTCGATAGTGGTTGTTGGTAATAAGTGTGACAAACCAATTACAGATCACTTAATCAGTATCAGACAGTGCAAAGAGCTTTTGAGCGAACATTATGTCGACCAGTATATTGATGACTTGGATCAGGATATTTTTTACATGTCTGCCAAAAGCTTTGTGGAGACTGAAAACTTATTCAAAAGAGTGGCTGCTTTGGGGTTACAGAATCTGCAAAACAATCAGAATAATACCATGATGACATTTGACAGAGTAGATATCAGTGAACCTCGAGATGGAGCTGATGGAAGAGGCAGGTCCCTGGGTGGTTGTTGTTAATACCCATTATTTTCCTCAATTGTATTTTTTTTCTTTTCTTCCCTTGCTACCTTGTTAATGTTATAAAATTGTTTCTGCTAGCTTTTTCGTTTGTTTTTTTAATCTTTTCTTCTTTTAATTGTCTGTTAGAGTTATCTTGCTTTGAAGTCCCTAAATTTTTACTCGTTTTTGTTCGTTCTTGTGGTGGTTTCTTTTTTTTTGTTTTTTGTTTTTCTTCTGTCTTGACTTATATTTAATCTTAAAATTTATTTCCAATTATTTATTTCACTACTATTTTCTTTGTTTTGTTATTGTTGATTGTTAATGGTTATAGAAGTTCTCCCCAATAATTCTGCACGTGAGACCGCAAAAACGGGTTTTTCAAGATCTTCGGCGATGAGATGGGGATGGTCCATTGGCAGGTTTCGTCTCTTCAACAAAGTATGGAGAGAGGAATAGAAATCGCCATCGACGTACGTCGTTTTTTTGCTTTATCTTTTCTTTTCACTAGATTGCGTGTAATAGAGACATGGATTAATGTACAATTCAATAATACCGAAAATAATAATAATGATAATAATAATAATAACAATAATAACAATAACAATAATAATAATAATAACAATAATAATAATAATAATAAGAACTCACTAACCGCTTATTCAGCGTGGAGGAACGTTCACAGATGTGGTGTCCTTCATTCCTGGCAAATCTGACTATATTTTCAAATTATTGTCTGTGGATCCCCTGAATTATGAAGACGCTAACATTGAAGGTATCCGAAGAGTGTTGGGATACGCTACTGGCGTCCCAATTCCTAGGAATCAACCATTGGATATATCTTTGGTCAAGTCTTTGAAGCTCGGGACGACAGTAGCAACCAATGCTTTGCTTGAGAGAAAAGGGGAGCGGTGTGTTTTTGTCACTACCAAAGGGTTTAAAGATTCCTTGATTATTGGTGACCAAACCAGACCAGATATTTTCCAGTTGAACATTAAGTGGCCTAGTGTGATTTACGAAAAAGTTGTGGAAGTTAATGAGCGTGTAACCTTAGAAGATTACGTGGAGGATCCGCTACAAAAAGTAACCAAGGTCAGTAACAATAACCAATTAGTGAAGGGAGTGACTGGTGAGACTGTTCGGGTTTTGACAAAACCAAACATCAAAGAGATTGAGACAATGTTAAAATTCATTTACAACCAAGGGATCAAATCCATTGCCGTTTGTTTACTTCATTCATATGCGTTTCCATCACATGAAATTATCATTGGGGAAATTGCCAGCAAAATTGGATTCACTCATGTTTCTTTATCTCACGAATTATCTCCCATGATAAAGTACATTCCAAGAGCCAATTCTTCAGTGGCAGATGCATATTTGACTCCCGAAATTAAAAAGTACTTGGATAGTTTCAAAGAAGATTTGAAGGATGGAATTCAATCATTAGCAGCTAAAAAGTTCACTGGAGTAAAATGTCAATTCATGAAATCGGATGGTGGATTGATCGAATCATCAAAATTTTCTGGCCTCAAAGCAATATTGTCTGGTCCAGCTGGCGGGATAGTTGGATTGGCTAAAACATGCTATGACAGCAAACGAAAGATTCCATTGGTTTCCATTGATGTTGGTGGTACCTCTACTGATATATCAAGATTTTCTGGGAAATTTGAGCAAGTATTAGAGACCACCACTGCGGGAATCACTATCCAATCCCCTCAGTTGAATATTAATACCATTGCGGCAGGCGGAGGTTCAAGGTTATTCTATCAAAATGGATTAATGAGAGTGGGGCCAGAATCTGCTGGGGCACATCCAGGACCAGTGTGTTACAAAAAAGACGGGTTTCTCACGATAACTGATGCCAATTTGATATTAAATCGATTGATTCCTGAATTTTTTCCAAAGATATTTGGTCCTGAGGAGAACGAGTCTCTTGATCCCAATGCTGCTTTGCTGGCTTTCCGAAAGTTAACCAAAAATATCAATGATGAGTCCGGGAAAAAATTGACAATTGAGCAGGTTGCTGAGGGGTTCTTGAATGTGGCCAACGAATCAATAGCAGGGCCAATTAGAACTTTAACGGAATCCAAGGGGCATTTATTGGCCAGTCACAGACTAGTTTCCTTTGGTGGGGGTGGTGGCCAGTGCTGTTGTTTTATTGCATTCGATACCCTTGGAATTGATACTGTTCTAATTCATAAATATTCATCAGTGCTATCTGCTTATGGCATGGCCTTGGCAGATGTGGTGGAGGAAGTCCAAGAGCCTGCGTCGCTTGTTTTAAATGAACTGAACTCAGTAAAGATTGAAGAAGCCTTCTCAAGGTTATGTTCTCGTGCCGCCAGTAACTTGAGAGCTCAAGGCATTGAGAACGATAGAATAGTATTTGAGAGACATTTGAATATGAAATACAAAGGTACTGAATCTCCACTCATGACCAGTGCAGATTCCTTTCAAATTCAGCATCATGTCATGACATTTACTAACTTACATTTGGATCAGTTTGGATTTAGGTTTGAGGAAAAAGATATTGTAATTGATGACATTCGAGTGCGAGCCATTGGCAAATCTTGTGACGTCGAACCAGTATCTATTAATGATGAGTTGGAAACATTAATAGCCTCCAATAGCATCATTCATCAAGATACCATAACCCCAACACTTGTTAGAAAAGTTTATTTTAATGGAAACTTTTTGGAGACTCCTGTTTATAAATTGGAAGATCTTGAGGTTGGTACTCAGCTTTTTGGTCCTGCCATCGTTGTTGATGGAACTCAGACCAATGTTATACCAACCAATGCCTATTTATTTGTTTTAAGGTCTCTTCTATACATCAAGAGGTTAGACCATCAGACGCAAACGACTTCGCTTGAAAACCAAAATAATTCTCTGCTACCACCAGATCAAATACCTATTGATCCTGTCTTACTTTCAATTTTAGGCCATAGGTTCGTGGACATTTCCGAACAGATGGGGTACTCCCTTCAGAAAACGGCCGTGAGCACCAACGTAACAGAGCGGCTAGATTTTAGTTGTGCCCTTTTTGATTCGCAGGCTAATTTGGTTGCCAGCGCGCCCCATATTCCGGTACATTTAGATAGTATAAGTACGTTTGTGAGATATCAAGCTGCCAAATGAAAAGGAAAATTGAGGCCTGGAGATGTGATTGTAGGGAATCACCCAATATGCGGTACGCACTTACCTGATATCACTGTTATGACTCCTGTATTTTATGACGACGGTCAAATAATTTTCTACTTGGCCAGTAGGGCTCATCATAGTGATATAGGCTCAATATTACCGGGAAGCATGCCACTAAATAGTAGAGAGCTTTGGCAAGAAGGAGCAATCATCCACTCGGAATTGTTAATCAGGGATGGCATATTCCAAACACGAAGAATAGTAGAATTGTTATTTAAAGAGCCAGTAAAATATCCTGGGTGTTCGGGGACAAGAAAATTGAGTGATAATTTGAGCGACTTAAAGGCCCAATCAGCGGCTAATCAAAAAGGTTTGAGATTATTGACGCATTTGGTTAAAGGTTTTGGGTTAAGTGTGGTGTTGGCGTACATGGAGGCTATTCAATCTAACTCTGCTGCCACGGTGCGCAGATTGTTGAAGAAAATTACTAGCACTATGACTTCCCCTCTGAATAATAAGCCTCATGTTCTACAATCAGAAGATTTTATGGATGATGGATCTTGTATAAAACTCAAAATCATTATTGATGCTAATTCCAATGGCGCCACCTTAGATTTCACTGGCACCAGACCTGAAATGTACAGTAACATGAATGCTCCTAAGGCTATCACTTACTCCGCTATCATATATTGTCTTCGATGTTTGGTGGATGAAGACATTCCTCTCAATGAAGGGTTCCTTAGGCCATTCGATATAATTATTTCAGATGACTACTTCTTGTCTCCATCTGAAGGGGCGGCAGTGGTGGCCGGTAATGTTTTGACATCTCAAAGAATTACTGATGTCATCTTCAAATCTTTTGGTACCATGGCGGATTCCCAAGGCTGCACGAACAATTTTACCTTTGGTATTGATGCTCAAGATAGTGATGGTAAGCATAGCAATGGATTTGGGTATTATGAAACAATTGCTGGCGGGCATGGAGCAGGGAAGTTTTGGAATGGAGTAGATGCAGTACATACCAATATGACTAATACAAAGATGACGGATGTCGAAGTGCTTGAGAAACGTTATCCTGTGATTCTCAGGGAGTTCAGTATCCGGAAAGAGTCTGGAGGCAAAGGAGAGTATTGTGGCGGAAACGGGGCAGTTCGTGATATTGAGTTCCGAATTCCCTTGAAAGTGTCAATTCTCAGTGAGAGACGAGTAATTCACCCTCATGGTATCAATGGCGGCGAAGATGGGTCCAGAGGGTTGGATTTATGGAGAAGACAAATCTTTACAGATGGCGAATTGAAAGCGGTGAGAGTGGTAAATAACGGGGGAAAGAATAGTTTGCTGGTGAATGCGGGAGATAGAATTGTTCTCATGACTCCCGGGGGTGGAGGGTATGGTAGAAAAAGCAATGATATGTTGGGAAGTACGGCGAAGAAACCACCATTACCAGCGGTCGCATCAGAAAAAGCTGCGGAACAGAGTAATGGTTTCACAAACATTCTAAAAATATAATATAATTGCAACCTCCTATTGTTTTGTGTGATTTTTTGTTTATGATCTTTTTTTTGTTTCTTTCTCGAGCTTTTCATTAAGCAATAAATTTGCCAGATTGTCATTTTGGTTTGAGACTGGCCAGCACCGGCAAATGATTACGCTTATCTTTAGCAAAAAAAAATGCTTGCATTGTTATCATTAAAATTTAGGTTTATCGGTAATTCTCTATCTAAGAAAACGAAAAAAAAAAAAGAATATTTTTGTATATAGGCATTTCAATAGACATTTATATAGTAGCTTTCTTCCATTTTGTTCCATCCGGTGATTTTCTTTTTCAAATGCAAGCGGCAATGCATGACAGAATGTACCCTAAATCTGGGTCCATGTACAAGAATCCTTCTCGGAGAAGTAATTGGTCTCACGTAACGCCAGCCGATGCCCAAAAGAAAACAGTACGAAAATTTCCTATTTGGGTAAAAAATAATCCCTCAATTTGTTAAGAACAAGAAACTCACGAATTTGCACCATACTAGGCAAAAATCATAACAAATTATGATAAAACTTTTATTAATTTTACTTCTTTGTTTTTGTCAATAGATATATGAAGCCAATCTAGGAACGCCCAATCTAAATAAAGAAAAAAAATAAAATAAAATAAAAAAAGCATGCACAAGGAGCAAAAAGTCGATGACAATCAAAATAATGATAGGTTAGTGATAGCTAGGGATGAGGTAAAGATAATAAAAGAGAAAAATGACGGTAAGAAAAAAAATGGAAAAACCGCAACCAATGTAGAACTTTTTGAACAAAAAATTTTAAAGGAGTCTCTCATATAAAAATATATGGACGTAGAATAAAAAAAAAAGAAAAAGTATAGAGAGGACAAACTGAAAATTACTTTCATCAAGATAGAACACTCCCGCCTCTCAAATCCAATGGATATCTATCATACTCTTCTTCTTCACTTTCGCTATCCTCTCCAGTACTCAATTTGAAATCAACATAATCCTCGGTTCCCAATTGCTGCTTGCTTTCTTGTAAGCTCCCCAAATCCCCAGGAGTCATCAATAACTTCCGATCTCTTGGGGATCCTGGAGCACTCAATGGACGAGTCAACTTGACTGCCGCATTGTTAGCAAATGGGTTACTTCCTGGGGAAAATTGGTTTGGATATGCTCTCTTCAATGCCAATTGACGAGCCTTAATATATTCCAATCCCATTCTCTTCCAATCAAGAAGTTCAGATAATCTTTCAGTACGATTGCGCTGATTGATTCTTTGTCTACGGGACTTGCCCACAAAATCTTCCAAATAATCAGTCAATTGATTGATTGATTCATCAACACTTTTCATCCGACGATCAACAATGTATATCCCATAATCTGGAGCGTTTTCAATCAAATCTTCCATGTAACCCCCAAACCCGGAAAGGTTAGTAGTAACCGATGGAACGCCCATCACTGTACACTCGGCAGGGGTATAGCCCCAAGGTTCATAATATGATGGGAAAACACCCAAATGACATCCACGTACAAACTCATCGTAATCCAATGGCAAAATCGGATTATTGGAATTTAAGAATTCAGGATGGAAAATCACCTTCACACGATCTTCTGAAGAATTGAAGAGTTTGACTCTCCGGATCTGATTGAGGATTGGGTCGTTAGCATCATCATTCATATTATGAGTAACAATTGGTGGCAACGAATCGCGCTTCAATGCGTAAACACGGCGCTTCAAAAGCACTCGATCTGCAGGTCTAATCAATTCATCTAAAGTTGGAACCTCCTTACCATGTTGCTGATAACGTGCGCAGTGCTCAAAAAGACGGCGCTCAATGCTTTTGGAGATTTCCTCCACACTATTTTCAAGGGCTTTGACAACGGCTTGTCCTTTAAGAGTTTCCTTTGTGTAAGATCCTGTAGCAGCTGGCATAATGACAAAGGCAACAACAGTCTTTTTAGAACCACTTTCCTTTAAACGGTGATTCAATCTAGCAAGAGCCTCAATATAGACGTCCACCCCCTTGTTACGGTATTCATAACGACCAGCAATGAAGAAATAAAGCGTATTTTCCAAATCAAAATCATACTTCCCGTAGAAATGGCCGCGAACAAATTCATTAATTTTCTCTTTTTTCAAAGCATGTAAGTTTTGAAACTCGTGAACCGCTTGGAATTTCACCACATTCAACCCGTTTGGTAAGACTCCATCTGGTTTACGCTTCAAAAGATTTTCAGATTCAAAAGCAGTGATGTGAGAAACGGTGGTAAAAACATCAGCAGAATGAGCAGCAGCACGTTCAATGCAGTATCTGTGGTAAATACCTCTTTTCCCAGCTTCAGCATCAACGTCAAAGTTTGCTAAATTGTTATAGAAATCGACAGACCCTGCACACAAGTAACGACCCAACAAAGTGGCATGTGTAGTGAAAATTGTAGTGACATCGAGTCTACGTTTACGGCATAAAGGCAAACAAACACCAGCAAGCCATTCGTGACAGTGTGCAATCACTGCACGATCACGATCATGGAAAACCAATTCTCCAAGGAACCAAGCCACAAGATACCCCAATAAAATAGTGTCGTTAGTTTCACTATCATTAGGAGGGGTTGGGATTCCAGACAAGCTCCATAAATCGGATTTCCATTCATCCAAGTAGCCATCACAAGAATGGATATCAAATAAGAGGACTCTTGGGGCACCTTCAATGAGCCAACGGCCATAGAGCCACTTGACGCCACGAGACGACATTGCGTCAAGACTTTGTTTAATCTTAGGGTCTTTAAGTTCCAATTCCTCGACTTCAGTGGAAGCGGAAGCATAGTTAAGTGGACCAATTAGGCAGTAACGATGGCGGTACTCTGCCACGGTGATAGGAGCCTTTGATTTTAGGACTGAGTAAATACCCCCTACACGGTTAGCGACTTCAGTGGCCACTTCGAAGAGAAGATGGTCTTGAATGTCACGAGGCATTATTAAAATAGGAGAGATTCAATAGCAATGGAATTCAGCGAGGAAAGATTTTCAGCTATGTTAATAAGCGGCTGTTTCGCAGCAGCAGCAGCAACAATAACAACAACAAAAAATGAGGTTTCCTAGGGAGTAATAGCGATGATCGTCGGTGGTTGTGTTGAATGACCTGATAAATAGAGCCACTTTTGCACCTTCCAAAGGGTTTATAGTCTTGTTTTACTGAAAAAACAAAAGGCTGGTGATGATGGGAAGAACAAAGAAAGATGTTGTCCAGAGATTTCGAAGGGCTCAAGGTGATGGATCGCCCGTGACAGGGCTGCGTGACCAAACAGCATACGCTGTGACGTTTGACTTTTTTCTGCTGTCATTTTTCCCCATAACAATAGAAAGAAAGTGGGGAAAGTTATGGGGCTAATATGAATGTTTCGGTTACCCCTATTGGAATGGTCTATTGGGTAGCGTTGTCACAATACTGATCTATTTTATATAATATACAACATTATCTCCCATCACGAATGTACACCCGAGCCTACTTGTTAATTTACCCCAGACTCCAAAAGGGGAAAAATCAACAATTCGGCAAGATTCAAACAATGTGCTAGGTTTTGGTGTCTGGGTGGTGTGATGAGCTGCGGGCACATGAGCACTTTTCCGGCCAGGATAATTCAAGACTCTCCGGCACGGTGTTGGATGTAAAATCCCGTCCGTGTACAATCCAATTGTCTGTACATCATCACCAAACAAAGCTAGAGCCAAACCAGATTAATTTCCCAACTTCTGATGGGTATGGCGATTACCGGACGATCTTTTTCATTCCGATTCTTTTTCTTTGTACCTCTAGGCCACCCTTATCTCTATGGCTCCTCTGTCGCTTTGAACCTTGACGAGGTACTCACACTGTCGCGATCTTCACGACCAGGATATTCGGATTGAGATAACAAACAGACTAGCATGCGATGCCCCACGGTTTTATTTTTCTAGAAATCTTTGCAATTTTGGAGCGTATTGATTAATTACTGTGTGTGTCAAACTGTATCGATAAATGATATCGCTGATGAGATGGCGATGAGGGGGTCCGTCACCTTTAATTAGTCTACTAATGTGTTTACCTTATTCAGCAATAAAAATATACATGGGTACATACACAACAGCCATCCACTCTTCCTAATCTCGTTATAATTATTCATCCATTTTCTTTCTTTTTCCACTGCCGTTCTAGCCCTTTTAGCCGCCCGTTTCAGTCATTTATCCATTGTGGATTAATTTGGCCTAGTTGGCTTCCCAGCACAGCCAACCTTTGTAAATACCATGATTATCGTAATACTCACCACAATCATTCCCCCAAAATAATTCATAATGATTAATGTTTTAAAATAAGTACTCACTACTATAATGGCGTCGTTTTCTCCAATGTTTAGATATTAATCAATTGGTTTTCTTTTCCCTTGCTGATTGCCATCAGCATGCCGCCGTTAATTACCACCACTAATTGCCTGGCCCATCAATATCACCTTAATTATACAAATAAATCAACTAATTATCAATTACACAACCTGTTTTTTATTTGTTTATTTATTTATTTATTAATTAATAATGAGCACCCTAGATTAATATAGAAAGGACAACAAAACAACCCCCAAAACCAAAAACCAAAACAAATAGAAATTAATAAAACAAAACTCCCAAATAACCATGTATCACTGAATAACAATAAACAACAGCTGGCAGCAAAAAAGAAAAAAAAAAGAAAAACTATGAAAAGAACAAACTATCCCTCAGAAACATAAGTTTTGTTTTTTTTATAGAAAACGAAAAAAAATCAATTTCATAAAAGTAAGTCATTAACAATAGCGTAGAGCCCGTGGAACGATCGATATTTTGATGATTATAGTATCTTATGTGATAGAAGCATCCCGTAAAATATAAGACGAGGAAACACATAGGATTTAAATAAAAACATAATCGTCAGATAAGTCCATTGCTCCACCCAATTGAGATCCATGCTGTGGCCATTCACTTGTTTGGCCATTCAAATGTCCCATTGTGTTTAAATTGCTTCCAATAAGTAATTCATTCAACAATTGATCATTATTAATATAATCTTGTGAATTCATATTGGCCATAGATTGTGGGTTTGGTGCTGTCTGATGGGCTGCAGCTGTAAAATGACCTGGCATCAAGGCATAATCATTCACATACATGTTGAAATCAAATGCCGCTTCCGAAGATCCCTCCTTAATTGAAGCATCTAGCATCCCATTATTAGGATAACTGGCAAGCGAAAAAGCAAGTGGCACAGAGTTCCCGTTTGTCAATGATGAGTCAAGGATATTATCACCCTGGTCCACAATAACTTGCTGATTTGATTGCGTGGAAAGTTCATTTCCACCAGAACTCTTCAAATAGTCCATGATTTCCAAGTCAACATATTGCTCTTCGTCAGAAAAGCCAGGTTTTGTATTAGTAGCCAAATAGCTGGTGATTGGAGAAATTGTGTCCAACTCCGATGGGCTAAAGCTTAATTGAGAATCAAGCATCATTTGGGAATCAATGGATGTAGTAGTGATAACAGAATTACGATGTTGTGAAAATCCTGGATAGTACGATTCATCAGGTGTAAGAGACTGTCTAGAAATTTGTCTTCTTGGGTATTGTTGCTCCTGTTGTTGTTGTTGTTGTTGTTGTTGTTGTTGTTGTTGTTGTTGTTGTTGTTGTTGTTGTTGTTGTTGTTGTAGTGGCTGTTGCTGTTGTTGTTTGCTTTTTGATTCTTTGATGACTTCTTGCAACCAATCTTCATTCTGACATTGTTTCATGAAGTCTGAACATTTATCACCATAGGCTTTAGGAGTGAGTCCAGCAATTGATTTGAAAACTCTGTGGAAATGCCAAGCCGATAACTTTGCTTTTGCTGCTAATTCTTTGAAACCAACAACTCCTCCGCGCTTTCTTCTCTTCTTAGGGCTACCATTACTGTCTGTCACAGGCCCTGAACTGGTAGGCGAAGCTGGCGCGCTATTGTTTGCAGAATGGCTATTCATTGGAGAATTACCGTCTCCACCAAGGAGAGCTCCAGCAGCAGCAGCAGCAATATGACGACAAGCGATTGCAACAATTTGGTTATTGGCGGTTGAAGCGTGAGTAGCAAACCCCCCGGTTTCGCTCTCTTCCTGAGGATGAATCGGATTTTCAGCGAATAAATTATTTGGGGGCTGGAAGTTTATTTGTTTGTTGATGTGTTCGATACAAATCTTGATCAAGTGCTTCTTGTTTGGGTCAACGTTCATTGGGTTGCATTGGTCGCAAGGCACAAACCCAGCGTCAAGGGCATCTTGACTGGTTTTCAAGAAACAAATTAAGTCAGATTCTTGTACTGGTTCCTTTGAGTCGCAGCTTGGAGTGCAAAAATGGTGGTCCTCATTGAATCCAACCACAAATTCGCCATCGGCATACGGGTCTTTAAACTGATAAGCTTTCCATTTGCTGGTTTCTGTAGAATAATCGTTGGACATCTTCTTTGAATACCTTTTCCCAATTTTTGAAATATGCTGATCTTCTTTAAAAAGGGTTGTTCACAATATATATATTTTTTAATATGCTTTATATAGTTCTTGTGTTTGTGCAATTGGGTTGATGATAAGTGAGCAGGGTATGTTCAGATGAAGAGTATAGGTAACAATGAGCTATGGTATCGTAGGGGGAGAATATAAAATAAAAAGTGCTGAAACAATAATAAAATATCTTAAAGTACAAACAAAAAAAAAATTCAACAACCGATGATGGAGGAGATATGTCATGTTATTTATATAATGTCAAAATATTTCAACATTTTTTTTTCCTTGTAATTCCACTGGGCTTTGTGCAGCACTAATGGGGTTGAAACTTAGGGGGTTTTTCAGAAGTCTGCCTGGCATTTTGAGAGGTTGATGTAGGTCGCATTGCATTATATAACAGTGCATGACTGAGCATAGCATAGGCTTGCGTCCCATCACCTCTCAGTACACTTTCTGACGTAACCGCCACTCTCGAGGGAGAGGCAGTGTGGCGAGTAAACCGGACTGGACGGTTGGACAAACGCACGCTTTCCCTAGCTTCCCCCCCTCACACGCCACCGGACCTCATCACCACGGATAGGTCGGGAGTATGTGGAATCATAGCCAGTAAATGTATCGACACTTCTTTAGAATCCGGTACAGATGCTGCTGTATTGGTATTACAAGTGAATCTAGCTTCTTCAATGTATCAATAACTCTAGATCATCGAGCATTGAGCCAAGCGATGAGTTTGGAAGAAATTTCAAATACGATGATAATAGTCGTCATAGACAAGAATTTGACTTTATGGTTTCCTTTTGATCATAATAGAGAAAAAATACAATTGTTTGTTTTAGCATTTGATGTGGCGTACACTAGGTAGTGCAAATCTTGGGTAGAAATTTCTGAGAAAAAAAATGTGATGAAATGATGTAGTTCTGCCAAAAAAAAAATAAGACGCCTTATTGTTTATGATATCATGCTTGTTTTTCTTACAATCCAAGAATTTTCCATCAATAGTAGTACAAGTGCTATCACTATCATGCTTAATAAGCAAAGATAACAACAACAATAATAATTGCAATGCCAGCTCCATATTTGATGGTGAATAATAATAATAATACTAATTGGTGATAATTTCATATTTGTGAGAACATTTCGCACTAATTGAGTCTTAAATAGCAAAATTATTCCCAAAAGAGTATTCGATATACCAGTTTTGAGACAGTACTGTGTATATAATAACACTCAGTGGGTATGTATAAGGGGTCCATCACCCAGCAAAGAAAACAAAATATATGTATCACAAAACTTCCAAATGATCACAGAAATTGACAGAGAATATTTAAAAAGGTATCGATGCACTCACATATGAATAGATTGTTATCTGTATTCGTATTTGTATGCACTTTTTTTTGTTGTGGTTTTCTTAGAAATCTATGCATGCGGGTGAGCTCTGCACATTTTATTTATACCCAAAATATAACATACAACTATTATTTTACAACATATATCTAGTCTTCTTCGATAATCAGGGCCCTACGATACTCTGTTGAAAAAACAGGTAAAATTAAATGTCACAGAAAATGATGGTGCTGGAATTTGCAGTGACAATCTCTCGAGCGGTGGTGGTTTGTCCAGTCGCTTCCCCACCTTCCTGCCTTCGAGCCACACTTGACACCCGCTAAACAACCACCGGGCTGCCAATTTGGTGGGGTAAAACTTTAGTACAGCCAGAACAGGGCACTCTCTAATCAACCTTTTTCCCTGATCTTTGCAAAACGTTTCCTGTGTCATTTACGACTTCTCGACTACGCCCCCGCCCCCGCCAATATATTTTATTGCTTTGGAGTTCATTTACCTGTATAGCATCGGATATTTGTTATGCTGTCATCATCACCACAATACAGGTGTTCACAAATAAATAAACACACGGCAAAACGTCAAATGTGCCCAGCCCTTGGGTATAGTGTATGTCACGTGGCTCGGATTTTTTTTGCACTCTCCACATTAGCATTAGCGAAAACTTTTTAGTGGCTTTTTCATGCTGAAGCAGGGAAAGAGACACATTCTAGAAGAGTCTAGGGCCAAATTGCTTGCAGGATGGAATAAACGTCTCCCTCCGCGAGGTTTTTTTCTTATTCAGCAAAAATAGCTCGATTTATTTACACTACACCGCTCATCTAACTGGACCTCTTTGATGAATATATTTGAGGTGTCTATACATTGCAGCCTATGCGGGGGGGTCCAAAAATAAACTATTATTATGTTGAATAAGTTTCAAAAATGTCATGATATCAGGAAAACTCTCTTTTTTCTTTTTTTTTTTTTTTCCTTTCCTTTTTTTTGCAGGGAATACAGTGTCGAGCCTATTGTTTTTCTCCTCTTTTTGTTTACATCCTTATTTATATTTCTGTTTAATTATCTTTTGGTAGTTCATTTATTCATTTATTTCTCTATTTTACAATTGGATCTGTGGCTCATGTGAAATAGGCCATCGGGCAGGACGGAACAATAGGAAACAATTGGAATATTTCAGACTATATCAAAAATTACCTAACTTTCCAGAATACCCTACGGACCGTCAAGTAAACTAACTAGTTTCATAAGCTTAATACTGGCTATGCGTCGTTATTCCCAGATTGTTAGGATTGTTAGGGTGTCTATCTTTCCTTCCTGCATTTGACAAACATAGGATTGTTAGCACTAACTTTATCAATCTGGATAGTGAAGCTTTAATGTCTATCTGGTCTCAAGTACGATACTGTGAAACTCAACATTCAACCTCCCTATTTCATTGAAAGAAAAAAAAAATCATTTCCGATAGGGAGTGTAAAACGTCTTTTTTTTTTTTTTTTTTTTTTTTTGACGTGCAATTAATTCTGGAAGGCTCGGAACTATGTTAAAAAAGATAGTTATCTCCTATATAGGAAATCTACAAAGACAACCCCAGACATTTACAAGTAGCTCTAAAAACGAGGCGGATCAAGGGACGCCGTCAAGATACTCAAAAAAAAAAAAAAAAAAAAAAAAAAAGAAAAAAAAATTAAAATCAAGAATCACTTTATTTAGTAAACAAATACTGATAAGCGGTCTGACATGACAGTGTGCCTCTTGAAGGATGTTGATCATTGGAAGGCGATGAGACACATGATTTGAACCTCAAATAAGATTCTCGAGTATCGTGTCTTTAACAAATTTATATGTACATCGACTGAGTTAATCCTTTGTTTTTGCTTTTGTTTTTTTAAATAAATGCTATATTTCTTCCGAATAAAAATCATGCTATTTCCAAATTCGTGTTTAATTGGTTAAATTACCACTATTTGAATTTGAGGACCAAGGAGCTGAAATGCATCATGATTTGCAGTCAATCACATTTTAGAATTATCACCTTTTTTTTGGATTTGGGTTAGATTTTAACAAATAAGTACATCCTATCTTTCTTTTCGCAGAAGATCAATCTGGGCCATGGAATTTTGCATTTGGTGGACTTATTTTCGAAACAACATCCAGCATAAAACCACGCGTATACCTTCTTTCGACAATAGGAAAAGTGGTCATCTACACAATAACAGACCAAAAGATGCTAGATTCTACGAGTTGGAGTAAATATTATTAGAGGAAATATAAACTTTTTGTTAACAATATTGATTGTCGGGCCAGTATTCACTATAGTCGCTGTTCTGATTTATAAATAACAGCAGATAGACATATGGACGGTTACTGGCAGCTCTAGAATCACCTCATTAAAATGTAGATGAGTAGTTGTGGACCACTGACAATTGGGGGTGGGGGTTTACAACTTTAAAAGGCAACAACATATTATGACACCCTCAAAAATTGACAGCTATTGGGTAGTTGCTTTTTAGGTTGTGGACAGAATTTAAAAGGTAGATATCCCGACCATACCATACTGTTATTGTTCTAGAGTCTCCAACCTTATCACGATGAAGCTGAGTCGACGTATCATCATCTAGATACAACCATCTTTAGTCTTTTCTTTTGCAGATGGAGGGGTGGGACCTCCCCTAACACCCTCTCGTTCTTGGAAATGCCCATCCCCTGAAGAGCAAAATAAAATGCACAAAGAGAGAGAGAGAGACTGAGGGAAAAAAAAAGTACAAAGGAGAATAGGGATATTCTTTCACTGTTTTCTGACTAAAACAATCCCGGTTAAAAAAAAAAATGGGCTTACTCCTCTAAATGTCACACACAGTGTTGTTGTATGAGACGCAGTTTCTTTTTGTTTTTGACACCGGGCAATCACAACCTCTTTTGCTGGCATGCGGGCATGCAGTGCAAGGTAGATCGAAGTGAGGTTATTTGCATCATCCGACGCTTTGCTTTTTCATTTTGACAGCTGAGTGAGCTTTTGTCTATAACCCGGATACCAGTGCGATATGATGTGTCGGATAACCCCTCAAACCCTTCTCTTCTCTCTTAAGTTTTCTTTTTTTTTTTGCATCAGTCTACTCGTATATATAGTTGGACAAGCACAATACATACATAGATACATACATACATCGAGAAAATGGCCGCCAAAAGGGTGGTTATCACCGGAATCGGGTTGGTCACTCCACTTGGTCTAGGCACCGCTCATAACTTCAGTCGCTTGGTCAATGGCGCCAGCGGTCTAGTATCCACTGAGTCTTTAAATGTCTCGGAAGAAGCCAAGAGTTTGTACTCTCAAATCCCCAGCAAGATTGTGGGGGTTGTCCCCGAAGGTCCCATATCACAAGGGAAATTCGATATCGCCGACCACAATATTAAAGATTCTCGACGTTTGGGAAAATTCTCGCAATATGCTCTTGTGGCCGCCGCAGAAGCCCTCGACGATGCTCAATGGCATCCAGAGCTTGATTCCCGCGAAGTGTACGACACCGGGGTGATGATTGGATCCTGTATTGGCTCATTTGAAGACGTCTACAACAATGCCACATCATTCCATGATCGTGGGTATCGTCGTGTCGCTCCGCTATTTGTACCGAAATATTTGAATAACATGGCTAGTGGGGCAGTCGCCATGCACTTTGGCTTCAAAGGTCCTTTACACAGCGTTGCCACTGCTTGTGCTACTGGATCCAATGCTTTGGGTGATGCCTGGAGATTTGTAAAAGACGGGTATTGCGATATCGCTGTTGCTGGTGCCACAGAGGCAGTGGTCCATCCCTTGGCCTTGGCGGGTTTTGCAAGAGCAAAATCTACCACCACTAGCTTTATTGATGAGCCAACAAAAGCATCTCGTCCATTTGATAAACAAAGAAGTGGTTTCGTGCTAAGTGAAGGTGCAGGGATTTTGGTTATGGAAACATTAGAACATGCCTTGGCTAGAGGGGTCAAGAAAATTTATGGTGAAATTGTTGGGTATGGAATGTCAAGTGACGCTTATCACATTACTACTCCTTCTGAGAACGGTAAGGGGGCCGCTAGAGCTATGAGCTGTGCGCTTAAGACCGCTGGAATAACTGCTGATAAGATTGATTATATCAATGCCCATGCTACATCCACACAATTAGGGGATCGTGCAGAGAATCAGGCCATCAAATCTATTTTTGGGGATTATAAGGATAAACTTGTAGTGGGAAGTAATAAGGGCGCCATTGGTCATTTGTTAGGGGCAGCGGGTGCGGTCGAAGCAGCATTTTCATTGTTGAGTATGAAACATGGAGTCATTCCCCCAACTTTGAATTGTAAAAACCCTGGGGATCCAGATGGTAATGAAGATTATATCTTCAATTACGCGACAAATGGAAAAGTGGAAAAGAACATAGAGTATGTCTTGAGTAACAGTTTTGGGTTTGGCGGGGTTAATGCTTCATTGGTGTTCAAGAAGTTCAATGGTATATTATAGACTGTTGTCATGTAAATAATGACAACTTATTAGCAAATTTTTTTCTCTTCCATCTTGTATATTTCTTCTGAAAATAATGTATTATAATCCGTTCATCTTCGTGTTGTTGTTTAGTTCCGCGTAAATGACACCATCGGAGCACATAACCCAACTGAAAATGGTTATAGAGCCCTTTCAGATTACCCCCAACAAAAATTTTAATAACATCGACTTGAAGGAGTTAATAGATGTTTATACTGGAAGCAATTCCTAAGAAAAAATGACGACAATACCCCAGAGTATACGTTCATTATTCAAAAGTTTCCCTATAGCGACTTATCCACCTGTGACATCTGAGCTGGGGCAAGCTTTTCACCATCGTCAATTCACTTTGCAGCCTAAACTTTCACAAACAGAGACTGATAATGACCACTTTTCTCTTGGTGTTTATGGGTTATTTGAATCAGCGAACGGCGAAATATTAGCTACCGATCCGGAATGTTTATTCAATCAGCTTCAATTATGCCACAGAAATGATCTAAAAATCCCAACCATAGCTGCTTCTTGTGACAGTAGTGATGAGACATCTCACAAAATCATGATCTTGTCCTATCAAGCATCCAAGGATTCACAATTACCAATTCTAATTGAGAATAGCGAATCTATTAGTAGTAGTTCTCGTGCTACCAAGAAATCCTCTAACCGAACAATTAGATCCAGCTTTGCGCTTCATGAACTTGTGTTGCTGAAAATCAACAGCCGGTCGACTTATCTTATATCCCACTGGGCAGACCAGGTACTATATGATATTTGGACATTTACCCTTCTTACTGAACTTAGTGCGTCCCAACTTTTGAATTTATACTCCTCGCCTACCATCTCTCCTGCCTCACCTATTGTCAAAATTGGCCAATATTATAACGCCAATTTAGTTTCTCCTATCCATACTCTTGTTCTCAAAGATTTGTTGGTGCATTTACTTTCTCGTTATCAATTTAGATCAAGGTACCCAACAATTGCCGAGAATTTCCACAATTACTTGCCTAATTTTGTGGTGATTCAAGGTAAACCTGCTGCATTGGGTATGGAAATTGAAAAGATATTTGAAGATTTCATTCTGCTACTACATCATTTGCAAGAACTTGGGATCGGCAGTCAATCAACATTAGAGGATGAGGAAGATAAGCGCATTATTGAATTAAAGATTGCCAGCTATTTGATTTGCATTAAGCAGTTTATGCAAGGGACTAAGGTGTATGCTATTGTCGAAGACGGATATCCCGAGTTATTTACTTGGTGTGACTCAGTTCTACAGGATTTTTAGATCATCAAATTAGTTGATAACATTAATAAATATAATGAATTAAAAAAAGAAAAAAAAATGAAAAATGAATAAACATGAGTGTCAAGCATTCCGAGTTATATTCACGTAAAGAAGATAAAGGTGTGAATCCCCACCGTAGCATTGATCATACACTCCCAAAGACAATACTATATTAATTCTCCATTGCCATCAGGCATTTCCTCTTTTCAAGGTAAGATTCCTGGGTCGATAGATTAGATATATTGATGGCATTGGAAACACTAATTGGGTTGAAAGTTTGGAAGATGATCAATAGACCATTTGCTACATAATACAATGAAATACTATCTTAGAATGATTTCAGATTGCTCTTGATATCTATATATATTCACAACAGTGATAAAAATGATGAGATCTTTATTTTATCAAAACATTATAATCACCAACATGTATGTTATGCATGATAAAGCGTGTTTGGGCCGGGTACCAAATACGGCGAGGAGAAAAGTATTTCTATCGTTGATCTATCTGACAAAGTCAGCTCATCATATTATAAGAGTTTGTATAGAATATCCTAAACACAATGCTGTTATTTAATAATGTCATAATTTTCACTGGCTCGGGTGTGGTGCTTTTCAAGCACTCTCCGGGTGGGGCTTTCCATCGTGCCCTTAACTTGGTCAATCTGATGATCACCGACATTTTCATCAATTTCAACCCGAGTCTTCTTGAAACATCGGCAGATGAATCATTCTCTCATGTTAAAACATACTCGAAGAATAATGATGTATTAAAATACATTAATATAGCCGGTCAAGATGAAGTGTTTGTGGGGGTTGTATATTCCAGCTTGGCAGCTACTACGGGGCAAATTGGTAAACTTAACAGACTTCTTACTCATTTGAAAGATTTGTTCACCAGTTTGATACTTGATGGTGATACCGCAGAATATCTCAAAGGTCTAAATTGGCTCGAAATCAAAGATGAAATCAAGGAAAAGAATTTTGGGGTGTATGTTGATCAACTCACCACTAAAGTTGAAACCGATGATATCAATGTTCATGATTCAAGCGACGAGGAGTCAAGTGAAGACGAAGAAGAACTTGAAAAAGAAGAGAAAAAAAATGGGAAACTAAAGGCGACTAAAAAACCTTCAGTTAACGACAAATTGAAGAGCAATAAAAAGGGCAGAAAATGGACTGAAAATGGTGAGATGGATGAAGATACTAATTACGAGACATTGGATTTCACCGAGTCAAACAATGATGCAGTATCAGAAGAAGACGTTTCTAAACTTGTTGGTAAGAATTATGGTCATAGTACAAAAGATGGGTTCATTATGAATGATATTTCTCAAGAAATTGATGATATTCTTTCAACTAAATCTAAACAAAAATCAACAGAACCTTCCAGCGGCTCATTTGCATTCTTGAAGAAATATATTGGGCTTGGACAAACGATCACAGAAGAAACCTTGGTCAAACCATCCAACGCTATTAGAGATAGTCTCATTAAGAAAAATGTTAGTGCAGAAATTTCAGAGAAACTTGTGGGCTCACTCAAGCCGCGTCTCGTTGGCAAAAAGCTCAAGAATTTCACTTCAGCAGAAACAGAAATCCGTGGCACATTGGCTAGTGAATTGACAAAAATCTTGACTCCTAACACCTCTATTGATTTACTTAAAGAGATCTATACCAAGAAATCAAAGCATCCTAATGATCCATACGTTATTAGCGTTGTTGGGGTTAATGGGGTCGGAAAGTCTACTAATCTTTCAAAACTTGCGTACTGGCTCCTCAATAATAAATTCAGTGTGCTTATCGCTGCGTGTGATACTTTCCGTTCTGGTGCTGTTGAGCAGCTTAAGGTTCATGAACGTCATTTGAACAAACTTATTGATAGTTCCTCAACATTAAATTCTAAGCTTAAGGTGTTTGAACAAGGTTATGGTAATAACTCCAAGGTTGCTGTGATTGCTAAAAAATCCATCCAATATGCAAAAGATAACGGATTTGACATTGTTCTTATGGATACCGCTGGTCGTAGTCATGCTGATTCTAAACTTATGGCTCCTCTTAAAGATTTTGCCTTGGCTGCTCAACCAGATAAAATTATTATGGTTGCTGAAGCCCTTGTTGGTACTGATTCAGTGTTGCAAGCTCGCAATTTCAACAAAAGCTTTGATGGTACTGGTAGAAAAATTGATTTCTTCATCATCAGTAAATGTGACACTGTAGGGGACTTGATTGGTACTATGGTGAACATGGTTTACTCCACTGGTATTCCAATTTTATTTGTCGGTGTTGGACAGACATATACTGATTTGAGAACCTTGAGTGTTGAATGGGCAGTAAATACTTTAATTGGTTAGCCAAATGTCGTATATGATTGATCTTGGATCTGTTGATGTGTATATATGCATTTGATGACCAATGAATGTTTTTAATCGTTATTTTTCAATGTGTACTCATTATACGCTTTTCAATAATTTTAAAGAATATATAAAAAAAGTTCAGCAGAAGAAAATAATGTTGCACGAACCATTGGAATGATTTTAGCAGTTTGCAAAGAGGATATTGTAACAACTTCGATAACCTACAAGTAAGCCTGACAATAATAAATAGTGTAATTCTCTTTGTATATACTACTGGCCCAGGAATTATTAAAGGTAAACTGTTGCAAACTAAATCTGGTATTCAATTAATTTTTATATTATGCATTACAGTAGAAAACCATTTCGTGGACCCTTATTATGAAAATTAGTGATGTTTCAAAGTTAGGTAAAGAGTATCTAAACTTTACTAGCTCTGTGTGATGGAAGTTCTAGAAATATGAATAGAGGAATAATACTCATAATCGAAAGCAAGCCCATCAGGGTAAATGCTTCTTATAAACCTGTTGTGTTTTTCGTGAAACTTCTCATTTGTTTGATTCAGAAGCCCAAAATCCCTTTCGTCATCGATAACTTTGCAGCCGACAAAACGATCCATTAAGCTATCCAAAGCAAAAGAATTCGTGACCCCGTTTAACAAGTCAAGCATATCATCAATCATCTGAGGAACGCCATTTTCATATTTTTTCAACTTATAGTATTCTTCGGTTCCTATGCTTTGGGCATCATAAAATTCATCATCATCATCATCATCATCATCATCATCATCATCATCATCATCATCATCATCATCATCATCATCATGACTCGTTGCATAGGTAAATGTAGCCATGGCACCAACCCCAGATTGAGCATCATTAGTCTGAGACTTTTCAAGAACAGGCATATCAAAGTAAACATTCCATGTATTCTGGTAGAACTCCGTAAATTCAGGCGCTATCATTCCACACTTTCTCAAGAGTGATTTAATATTATTTTCACATTGTTCGTGTTGTTTCAAGGATAATGCGTTATGAAGGGCAAGATCACGTCGAGTTAATCCATTACCGTTATCGACCGGGTCCTTGGATGGTGATTTTGGATCTTTGAATTGTCCCATCTTGCTAAGAATGATTTGTTGAAAAAGTTCAGTGTTGTCTTGAATGTACCCAATGTTATCTTGGTGGAGTCTGAACTCGGGGTGGACGTATCTTGATCTACTTATATTTCTATGAAGCATGATTTTATTTTACCACAATTGGGGACAAAATTTAATATTTGAAAAACTTTTAGGAAACAAATGAGACTGGGGTCTGGTACTTATATATTGCGGTGATTTGTTTCCTAGATTTCCTTCAGTTTTCCTTCAGTTTTGAGCGGCAACAGAAGAACAGGGCCCATAAATCAATTTATGGAGGAACTAACAAAAACATTAGAATCCTCTGGGCATATTTAACATTACTTAATCTATGATCTATGATTATTATTCAATCTTACAGTGTTCATTCACTCATAGAGTTCACCTTCTTTAGAGTGAGATGATAAATGTTGACACCAACGCATGAGCGGGTGACCACCATTTGGAGGCAATCTACAAAAAATAAAACCCAGTAAAAAAAACAATCTACAGCGTTCGTTCTGTTAGCAGCTTTGACAAAAATATATATTTATATATACACGATGACGCTGCAAGGGAATGAAAATGCTGCGTCAGAATCTGGTGATTATCAACCAAATCAAGACAACGTTCCTCGTGATGTGAAGTTGCTCCATCTTTTGTTTGCTGCTAACTCCATCGACTCATATGAAGATCATGTTCCACTTCAACTTATGGACTTTGCTTATAGATACACAACAGGGATTCTTAAGGATGCTGTTATTTACAGTGATCATGGGAATATGGCTTCCAGTAGTGTGACGAACGCAGGGAACATTGGATCATCTAACAAGGCAATTTCCGTTGAGGATGTCAAGTTGGCCAGTGCTGCCAGACTGGACTATCAGTTTCGTAATTCTCAAAGCAGAGAGTTATTATTTGAGTTAGCCAACGAAAAAAATAAGAAACCTTTACCAAACTGTATACCCAGTTTTGGTGTTAGATTACCTCCAGAAAAGTACTGCTTCACAGGCAAAGATTTAGAGTTAGAAGATGAGTACAAGTACGAAGAAGACATCAAGATGAAGAGTGCTTAGGAGACAAACATGTGTATTATAGTTTTATTTCCATATTGAGTTATGAGTGTATTTTTTTGATCCTTATTATTATTTCCTGTTATTATTTCTTTTGAAAATTAACACAGTTGCGAATCATCTCTGAAATTGTAATCTTAATGTATTTATTAGTTATTTGATGATGGAAAAGAAAAAAGAAATGAAATGAAGAGAATTGAAAATTATTACATATTTTACACTTTAAAGTGCCGATTCTCTCACCTTAATTAAAATGAAAAGGCCTGCAACTTTGTTTTTTTATTTTTTTATTGTTTTTTTTTTTTTTCTTTATTTCTAAACGTTATAATTAAGCACAACTAACAGTTAATTCAATCTCAAAAAATTCCTTAGATTTCACCTAAACCAGTTGGTAAGTTGGTGAAGAAACCGCCCTCCTTAGCAGCTAATTCATAGTAACCATAAATAGTAGTGACAGCCAAAAGGATGGAAGTACCAGATCCTAAAGTTCCCAACAAATCACTGACAACAGATAAAGCACCAATAGTGGCACCACCAAAGGCAGCCGCAGTAGGAATGATCTTCTTCAATTCCTTATAAACAGAAGTTTCTCTTCTGCCGGCAATGACTAACCCTTGTTCTTTAAATTGTTTCGCAACGTCTCTTGGAGAAGTTCCGGAAATTTCAATCCAGGTCTTGGAGAAAACAGCACAAGAGGTCAAAACAAAACTAACATAAATGACAGTCTTGATAGGATCCAACATGGCTTCGCCGACAGAAAATGGTGGTTGGATGTAATAAGCCAAACCTCCGGAAGCAAAAAGTTGGGCAGAACCAGGTCTAGCTTCCCAAGTACCCAATAACTTGACAGCAATGTTATTTGGGAATTTGTTGAACAACATTTGGGAGATGATGAAAACGTTGGAAGTCAAAGCAGATTGCAACATGATTGGGGTGTTGGAAGTGTAAAACAATTTGATTGGATAAGCTCTGTATGGACCTCTGGTTCTGGTGGACTTGATTGGGATTTCCAATCTGAAACCTTGCAAGTAAACAACGGCAAAGAAGACAATTAAAGTGGACAATAATTGGAACAAGTTTGGCAATTCTTGTCTGTAAAAAGCGTGAATCAAAGCTCTCTTCTTGTCTCTCTTGGTGAACAACAAGTGAATAGCAGAAACTAAAGCACCTTCAAATTCGTCACCTCTTCCCGAGTTGATAGTGGTTGGGGCAAAAGCTTTCCAGAAAATTTGTTCACAAACATTGGTGGCAGTGAACAAAGAAATACCAGAGCCTAAACCATAACCTTTTTGCAACAATTCATCTAACAAGATGACCAAAAAAGCGGCAAAGACTAATTGCAAAACTAATAAGATACAAACACCCCATCCTAATTCAGAAGGAATACCGTACATACCAGTCAAAACGTAAACAGTGGCTTGACCAATGGATAACATAATGGCGAATAATTTTTGAGCGGTTTGGTAGTTTTCACGTTCGGCTTTATCTTCCATGTTGACAGAAATCAATTGAGTACCTTGTAACAATTGGAAAACCATTGAAGAAGAAACAATAGGGGAGATACCCAATTCCATCAATGTACCTCTGTTTGAAGCCAACATCATACGAAGCCAGAAAAGAGGGTCTGAAGAGTCTGAGGAAACAATACCGTATAATGGAATTTCACTCATCACCAAGAAGATCAACAAAGTGACACCGGTCCACATGATTCTTTGCTTGAAGGGCACTTTTCTAAGTGGCGGTGTGACTTCTGGAACGTATGGTGTGAAGGGTTTCACAAGATCAAGGACTCTGAAATCGCTCATTGTGTTTGTATGAATTTGTGATTGATCCCGAGTATCAAGGTTGATGATTTGAGCAAAACGTGGAAGAAACTGATCAACTAGCCTTCCACAACAAGAAGATAGAGAAATATCGGGTCAGAAAGGTTATGTGTATAACAGCTGGAAGAGGTTCTTTGTTAATTATGAACGAATCACAGCAACAAGGAGGAAGGTTAGCACAACAACCATGGTTGAAATTTCCATCACCAACTATTTTTTTTTCTTCTTTTATGAACACCGTAACTCTTTCACCCACAGGCATGGAGGGCGGGTAACACCAGTGATCTGTCAACACGCAGGCAAGCAGCCAGGCGCACCTTACATACTTGACGAGTTGATATATTATCTAAAATGTATTATGTATTATCGAACATTTATTATGTATTATCGAACATTTATTATATATTATCGAGAATTTATCATATATTACAACTAATAATCACAATCACTGGAGGAATTTTTGCAAGACATAATTATCAGTGACATCTTGATAATCATACTTCAAATCCTCCAAGAATTTCTCTAATTTCTCCTCGTCTTGTGGAGGAACATCGAGACCTACCAACACTTTACCAACATCTTGGCCATGGTTTCTGTAATGGAACAAGGTCAAGTTCCATTGGTTCTTCATGTGAGTCAAGAAAGTGGTCAAAGCACCAGGCTTCTCTGGGAATGTGAAACTAAGAAGTCTTTCGTTAGGTAAATCGGCATTACCTCCCACAAGGTATCTACCGTGGTTCTTTGCAATTTCGTTGTCACTGATATCAACGGCTTCGAAACCTAAGCCAGACAATTTGCTGATCACTTCTTGAACTTCTACTTCACGGTTGTTGACTCTGAATGAAGTGTAAATGTAGGCATTGTTGGTCTTAAGTTCCCCACCTTGAGAAATCTTAAGCGAGTATCTATAAGAAAATTCGGTCACCGATCTTGGATGAATGACATTTTGTAATTTAAGGAATGATCCTGGAACATCTGGAATAGCGACGAGCATGAATACTTCTCTACCTTCACCAAGAACCGCTCTTTCGGCCACAAATCTCAATCTATCAAAGTTCATGTTAGCACCAGAAAGCACGGAAATGTAAGAGTTCTTTGAATGGTCTATTTCTGAATGAGCACTCATATACTTCTTAATACCAGCAACAGTCATAGCACCACTTGGCTCGACAATAGCTCTAGTGTCTTCAAAGACATCCTTAATAGCAGCACTAATTTCATCGGTGTTGACAAGAACAATTTCGTCAACATACTTGGAACAAACTCTGAATGTTTCAGTACCAACAACCTTGACAGCTGTACCATCTGCGAAAGAGCCAACTTTATCCAAAACCTTTATTTCACCTTCCTTCAAAGATCCATGCATGGAAGGAGCATCGTAAGTTTCGACACCAATAACTTTGATATGTGGGGCAATTCTCTTCAAGTATGCAGAAACACCAGCGATTAATCCACCGCCACCGATGGCACAGAACACAGCATTTATCTTACTACCGCTGATTTGACGTAACAATTCCATGGCAATAGTTCCTTGGCCAGCAATAACGTATGGATGATCAAATGGTGGGATATTAGTGTAGCCTTCTTGTAATTCTAATCTCTTACATTCAGATTTCGCGGCATCAAAGTCATCACCATACAAGACCACATTTGATCCCAACCGTCTGACATTTTTGAACTTGATTTCTGGGGTTGCCAAAGGCATGACGATAGTAGATTCGATTCCGAGTTTGTTGGCACTATAGGCAACACCTTGGGCATGATTCCCGGCAGAACAAGCAACAATACCTTTTTTCTTTTGTTCATCTGACAAGTTCCCAATCATGTTAGATGCACCTCTAAGCTTGAAAGAAAAAACCGGGGTCATATCTTCACGCTTCAAATACACGTTGGTGTTTAGTTTAGAGCTCAATGAAATTGCGTGTGTAAGAGGAGTTTCGTCCATGAAGTCATAAACCTTAGAAGTAAGGATAAGCTTCACATAATCAGGAGTCCCATCAGCAAACTTGTCGCTCTCCTTCAACTGGGGAAACTTTGGGGTTGGGGCATGTGAATTGAATCTTTTGGAAGTCAAAACTTTTGCTGAATGATTCACAGTGGAAACCACTTTCTTTACCAGTGATCCACGACCAATATTTGAAAACATGGCGCGGTTTATATGGTTCTGTTTTTAGTGGTGAAATTTCAAGGATTGTTCAAAAAAAATTCAGATAAACTCCCCCCCCCTCTAAATGAGTCAAAAACTCTTCATCAACAATCAACGGTCACGTGATTGTGAATCTCCAGCTCTCTGTATGTGTGGGTGTTGTTGTATTCCTGGTGGTGTTGTATTCCTGGTGTTAGGATGTTTTGGATAAGGACCTTTCAAAGTAGCAGTTGTGTGTTCGTGCGGCAGTATATAGTGTCATTCCAGGACCAGATAAGAGCAGAATTCATCTCTGAGATTTGGCCCGCCGTTAATTATTGCGATGCTGCTGCCCGATAGTGCGCCTATCAACTTCACGGAGCTCCCACAAGGCCTTGAGGAAATGTGCATTAGTGCAATTCGGCTGCGCTATGCGCCTCTGAACATGCCTCTGACAATTGCAAAGATATATAAGAAGCAATGAGGATTCTCTGTTGCCAAGCAGGTGTCATTTCTGGATATCTATTATCACACGACAATATTCTTTTCTTGGCACAATGACAGTCTCCAGCCTTTTATCTTGTGCTCTTCTAGCTTTGGTAGTTTCTTCCCAGCCAATTCTCATCAAAAGAGACAATGAGTTCCCCACTTCTGTTGGTTATTTGGGTGCCTTTACCACTGGCGCTGCTCCTTTCCTTGCTCAAACCGATGATGCTGCCGCTGTTACTGGTACTCCAACCTCCAGTTATACTATGCCTCAACCTTTGGAAACAAATATCCAAGGCTCCGATTCTAGTGCAGGTGACACGAACATCTTCGAGTTGATGGGGACTTATTCCCCTTACCACGTTCCAAGTCTGCCATGGGACAATGTCTACGACTATGCTTTACCAAATCAATGTAGAATCGTTCAGGCTCACTCATTATCAAGACATGGTTCAAGATATGATACCAGTGAATCCAACTTGCCAGCCTGGATTAATGCTAACCCAGGATTCACCGCTTCTGGTGACTTGGAATTTTTGAACACCTGGAGTTTGAATAATGGTCTCGCTGAACTTGGTACATATGGTAATCAGCAATTATTTGATCAAGGTGTCAACATGTTTTTCAGATACGGAGCTCTTCTCAACTACACTAGCAACCCAGATTATAAAAAGGTCGTTGCTAGGGCTACATCTTTAGAAAGAGTCACTCTGTCTGCTGAATATTTCTTGAATGGGTTCTTTGGTTTAAATTGGCAAAATTTTGCTGACTTGGAAGTTCAAATTCAGCAAACTGGCTTCAACAGCACGTTGTACCCAGACTCAATTTGTCCTGCTAAAACTATTTCTGCAGCAGATGATATCGCAAGCAGTTTCAAAGATGCCTACTTGCATTCTACTAAGAAAAATCTTAACAACCTTGTCAGTGGCGCCCAATTGAAGACCAAAGAGGTGTTTGCTATGCAAAGATTGTGTGCCTTTGAAACCAATACTTTGGGATACTCCAAATTCTGCAATTTGTTCACCCAAGAAGACTGGCAAAATTGGGAGGTGTTAAAAGCATACGAGTATTACTATGAAAATGGTTATGGTAATCCAACTTCTAAAGCTAGAGGTATCGGTTGGGTTGATGAGTTCACCAGCAGGTTAACTGGTAAATCATTTGATACATCAAAATTGACCTCGCAAAATATGACCTTCGATTCTGATCCAACATACTTCCCTGTTGATCAAAACATTTATTTGGATTTCTCCCACGATACCGTCATTGTTAACATTTTGACAGCTTTAGACTTGGACATTTTCAAAGTCAATTATCAAACCAATAAGAAGCAAGGAACAATTCAATCTGATAATGACAATTGGAGACTCTCTGATATCGTACCATTTGCCGGACATTTGGTGTTTGAAGTCATTGAGTGTGACGAACCAGTTCCAAGCGATAGATCTGCAGAAAGCCAACAGGGACAAACTACCAAATATGTGCATGCTTTATTGAATGACAGAACTTTACCATTAGATCAAAGATCAATTTCTCTGTGTGAAGAGAGAGCTGACGGCTGGTGTGAATTTAACACTTTCGTGAGTTACTTGGAATCATTGCACAATGACGCTATGTTCGACTATTCTTGTTATGGTAGCTATAGCTCCGATCCTGCAACTAATGGGGTTCCTAGCACATCTTCGTGAGTCCTATGATTAGCGCTGGTGCTATTGGAAATTCGTTATGTGTTTTAATTTCAATTCTCTTAGCTTTTTTCAAACAAAATCTTTTAGTTTCAATTCTCTTACTTTTTGTCTCTCCGCTCCTTATCTTTTAATCATTCGCCTTCTTTAATATCACAATATTGTAATCTCGATACTGCATGGCCTAAAATAAAATCCAGGAGTTTGATTAGAGTTGAAAAGTTGTAGCACTTTGATACATAGATAATCATTCTATTTGTCTTCCTTTTTCCTTAGCAAGGATGTGCTACGTTATTTGGCGTCTTTTTCTAATTTAAATTCATCAAGGAAGTCTTAGGGGAAATGAAAAATATGAAAGACATCTCGAACAATTTCGTGGAAAAAAAATAGAAACTCATCTCAAGAGATAGCAAACTCTATATTCGTTAAATATACCATATTGATTTCATAAAAATATGCATTCATATATTCAATCTAAGCTTGGGAAAAATCCCCCCAAACCAAATCAAAACACAAGTACAAAGAGCAAAAGTATAACATATATATACGTATGTAAGGCATTAGTACGAGTCCTTGCCGCTAATAATAACATCATTAATCTTCAAGATCATTCTACTCAACTGAGTAGCCAACAAAACCTGCTGCTTCTTACTAATCAATGGATCAATCACAAACAATTCCTTCATGTCGTTACTGCCTTTACCCAAACAATCAACACCCAAATGAGTATTTTGTTCTTTAATGTGGCGACTCTTTAATTCTGTAAGAGCTTCAATACTATTCAACCCAGAGTTTTCAGCAAGGGTCATTGGAATCGCATCCAAGGCATCAGCAAATGCCTTGAAAGCATATTGATCAATACCTTTACGCTTATCACTTTCTTCCTGAACAGCAATCGACATGGCAATTTCTGCAGCACCACCACCGTAAATAACACGGTTATCCTTGATGAGGTTTCTCACAACACAAATAGCATCATGAACTGCACGAACAGATTCATCAACAATCATCTTGTTTGAACCTCTGATGAAGATAGTGGCGGCCTTGATGTTATCGCATTTTTCAATCACAAGCATTTTGTCTTTAGTAGTTCCAAATTCAATTTCACGGACAAGACCTGCATGACCCAACTTAGAACTGGCCAAGTCTTCAAAACGAGGAACAATACGACCATTGGTAGCAATGGCGATCAATTCAATTTCCGGACCACCAACCCAACGTACTGCAGGCAAATCATTTTGAAGCAATAAGTGGTTAGCCTCATCATCAAACCCCCATTGACAAATAACCATATTGGCCCCAGATTCTTTCAAGTGTTCAATCATTTCAATAAATTTATCTTGTTCGTATTTTTGTAATACCTTGAATTCTTCGACATCACTAATTTCAAGCTTGTGTTTTGTCTTTGGTTTTGGTGGTTCAAATGGACAAGTTAATATAGCTATTTTAGCGTCTTCAACCTGCTTTGGCATCTGAGGATGAGAAAATTCTTTATCAATTATAACACCACGGATCAACTTAGAATCATCAAGAGATCCACCAACTTTACCTTCAACTTTAATCAATTCGAAATCAACATCTTTTCTCTCCAAGTCAGCCACTGATAACACTGCATCAACTGCCATTTGGGCAAATTGGTTGTGAAATTTACTAACAATTTTCGAGCCTAAAGAAGTCTTTGAGGCCTTGAACAATTCTTCACCATCTTCTACATCACCATTGAATTCAACGTTGCTAATAGTGGTATTAGCAGATTTGACAAAGCTCGATGGAATTTTCACCTCATCTGCAATTTTGTCAAGTTGGGCGATTGCCACTTTACAAGCTTCATCAAACCCGTGTGCAACCTTAATTGGATGAATCCCTTTATCAATCAATTCCAAAGCTTGGTCAAGTAAGGCACTGGCCAATACAACTACACCAGTGGTACCATCCCCAATTTCATCATCTTGAGATTTAGACAATTCCACCAATAATTTGGCAATTTGGTTATCGATCTGCATTTGTGAAAGAATAGTGGCCCCATCGTTGGTAATGGTGATATCTCCATCTGGAGAAACAAGAATTTTGTCAAGCCCACGAGGCCCAAGGGAGGTCTTGATAATGGAGGCAACGGATCTGGCAGCAATAATATGAGATTTTGTGGCCTCAATACCATGGCTTCGTTGTTTTTTACCTTGATCACGGACAATAATGAATGGTCTACCCATTTCATCTTGAGCAACAATAGCATTGGACATGTCCAATGACTGTGGATTGAGAGCAGCCATTTCTTATTTGCGTTGCGAATGAATATGAAATAACAGAACTGCTAATGAAAGGGTATCGCAGAAACTTCTTTCGTTTGATTTGGTGCAATCTTCAAGCGTTGGTGTATTTACTCTGTGGAAAAAAAAAATTCGAGAACTTTCATTACCCGTTTTTCTGTATCATTATGCATAACAAAGCGTACATCATTAGCCCTCTTTATACCAACACAACAGGTCTTTTGTAATTCTCTTATTACTGTAATGATCCAAACTAACTTCTATTTTCGATTCTTACAATAGTGAATATCTTTATATCATCTTAAAATCATAAACTCAATTAGCACGTATAGTTTTACACTAAAAAGGATTCATTCGAAGTGGTTACAAACTACTTATTTGGAAGTTTGTTCAACGAAGTTGACACCCTTTTCAATGTTCTTCTTCAAAGTTTCCTTGGCAGTAGCAATCAATTGGTCTTCCAAGTCAGAAGTTTCACCAATGGCGTGGTATTCCTTAACACCTTCTGGACCCAAAGTAATTGGAGTAGAGAAGAACTTAACACCTTCCTTGGCAAAGACTGGGTTTTCAACATAAGAGTTTTCAACAACATCAGCTTCACCAGCCAAACCGTTAAGGACGGAACCAGCAAATCTAGCACCAGCTTGGGCCATGGACAAGGTAGCAGAACCAGCACCATTCTTGGCCTTGACGACTTCATCACCACCAAATTGAATTCTGTTAATCAAAGCATCCAATTTGTCCTTTGGCAAACCCTTGTGGGTGGTTTGAGAGATCAATGGGACAATAGTAACACCAGAGTGACCACCGACAACAGAAACCTTTTCTTGAGTTGGGTTAGTGTTGGCAACTTCAGAGATGAATCTAGAAGCTCTGAGGATATCCAAAGTGGTGACACCGAACAACTTCTTTGGGTTGTAAACACCCTTCTTAGTCAAAGTTTCGGCAACGATTGGGACAGTAGAGTTGACTGGGTTAGAAATGATACAGAGAGCAGCATTTGGACAGTAGTCACCAGCAGCAGTGGCCAAGTCTCTGACAATAGAGGCGTTGGTGTTGAACAAGTCATCTCTGGTCATACCTGGCTTTCTTGGGACACCAGCTGGGATGACGACAACGTCAGCACCAGTCAAAGCTTGCTTCAAACCTTCTTCTTCTGGACCGTAACCCTTGACGGTGGAGTTGGTTGGGACATGGGAAACATCAGCAGCGACACCTGGAGCACCACGGAGATCGTAAAGAGCCAAGTCAGTAACCTTGTGGTTGAGCTTCATGAGCAAGGACAATGGTTGACCAATACCACCAGCAGCACCAAGGACGGCGACTTTATAGTTGGAAGCAGCGGTAGAGGAGAAAGCACGACGGGCGACTCTGTTGAACATTATTGAATATGAAATTGATTGAGGAGAAAGGATGGTTTATCTCTGGTCTCTACAAAAAACTTTTCGAGTTCCAAAAAAATCAAAAAGGTCAAAATTGAAAATATTTATGTAAAGTCCATCGATCACCACGGAAAAGGCATGACACTCCGGTTACTCCCACCTACAGCGCGCGCTCCTATTGGCCGTGGGCACCCAGCAGCTCAGCAAATCCCGGCGGCGCCACGGTCGGAGGACGTCCTGTAACTCCAGATTGTTGGAGCGTGGTACATACTTTGGGTACATCGGGCCCTTTCCGATGCCAATCAGTAATGACAACAAATAGTGCCTCAGACTATTTCCTTAGTTTGCTATTTTTTCTTTTGAGTTCCCGTGAAATTTTGACGTGGTTATCTTTGGATATAAACTCGATCCGTTTGATTGGTGTAATAGTGTTGATCTTGCGGGCAATGCCTCAACATGCATAAACACAATTCACTGACGTACAAATACAAATTATGGGTACTTTTAATTAATTACTGTGGTCTATTATGGGCCAGCATTACCGAATATCCGAAATATCCCTAATTATTGCATTGATTCAGAGCTCGAAAATCATTCATTGACTGATGATACCTTTCTCATACAATCATTTTTACAGATCTACAAAAACAATTGACTGGCCACTAAAAAGGAATGAGAAAAGTGATTGATTCGTTATACCAAGAGCAGTATTTTTTGTAGATATGTAAACGAATTTTCAGTCAAATTAACTGAAGACATGCTTTCTTCTAGAATATATAAAGGCTCCATCATGTCCATCATTGATAACATTCACTGTCATAGATTAAATTGCACCTCTGACTAAAGAAGTCTGCCAAACTAATTCAAATTTCTATCGTCTGAATGATAAGCGTTGTAGCATATTACTACCTCCTTCAATTAGGTCTGTATTTGCGACGGCCACATTCTTGCAACAAAGACAAATTCTACTCTTATTTTGCATCTTATTTCACGCATACATCCAAGATATTCTCCGGTTCTTTCTTCTTTTTGTGTTTTGCTTTTCTTTTGTCGGACCAATGATCCGATCAATTTTCTCTAGCGACAAAAAGAGAGGTGCTTATATCGTATATATACCAATGTGATAGATGAATATTCTTACATATCATTGCTTGCTGAAACCCAGGTGTATGGCACCCCGTTACGCGTCCCTATGTTTAAAAAACAAAAAATAAAGCGCGCGGCAGCAGGGTGGTACTGTAAGTATTCATCCCCTTTTCTAAGAAGATACGCTTGAATAGCACAGGCTGGATTCATCTAAAAGATGTCGTCACCTTGCCATAGGGACTTTCTTTCCCCAAAATCCACAAAGAAGAGGCCTCCTACTAGTGCGGAGCTGCTGCCTGCTCGAGCTAATCCTCAAAAGAAGAGAAAAGACACAGCTTTAGGAAGTGGAGGCGCGACTCATTATCAACATAATAGCACTATCACAAGAGTTTCAATATCGAATCCACAATTTGGATTGCCGCAAAGACAAGATTATTTATTCTACAACAGGAAGAAACTGAAAATAAGCCATGTTAGTTCCAACTTGAACTCATCCGACCCCTTGGGGACTCCATCATTCCATTCATCAGAAACCAATAGCGTGATTGATGAGCCACTAATCGGTTCAATAAATAGAACAAAGATAGCGTCTTTTAACAACGATTTCCCTAGTTATAATGCAAATACCCTTTCAAAGACATTGCTTCAAAGGAGGAAAAACAAGAAAGCTACGGTCCAAGAAAGGAATGACGAGTACCATTCTGATCTACTATCAACCGCCGGGCCGAATATTGGGCACTTCGACACCAGTGATGTATTTCAGGACAGTAGTGACGTTGGTTACTACATCAATGATACTACAGATAATCCGACCAGTGAATTTGAATTGAATAATGAGTTTCTTGAAGATGATAATGACGGAGATGAAAGTGAATCAGAGAAGTTTCTTGACGACTATATCAGAAACGAAAACAATGGGATATCTCAACTAGATAATCCTTTTGGCGAAGATGATACACTTATATCTGAAAACCAGGTAATGGAGGGAACGTCGGATGTTGGGCAGAATAATAATGCTAACACCACCATCGAGGATCTTGACAAGACTCCGATTTTCAAGCGAAGATCATCACTAACAAGCCGTTCATTAAGTTTGATTTCGAAAACTCCGTTTTGGAGAACTCCAGAACGGTCTAAGAATAGTAGATTGGCGATTCGAGAAGATAACCATGAGCCAAGCTTCAAACTTGATCCATTCGGTCGAGTTACCTCATCATTTGAATCATCATTCTGTCAGAGAGGTGGTAGTTCGGATGATATGAAAACTGAGCATGATCGATTTTATTGGAATAGTGATCTAACACCTCCCGATAGCGATGTTAATGAAAAGAAAAGAACGGGTGATCTGAACGATCCAATAACTGTCAAAAAAGTCAGGAATAAATCAAAATTAAAATCCAGCTCACTTAATCATTTTAAAGTGAGTACCGCCCAAGGTTCTGATGCAAACACCGGTAAATTTGGGTCTGTTAGTGCGAGAAGCGGTTCCCTCAATAGATTGAAATCAAAATCTTTTACTAGAACGAGCTCTACAACAGAACAAGGTAATCTCAGGTTTGCCAAAAACACAATTAATGCTGCTATTGACGATGCCACACCGGTTGTGGAACTTGAAAAACTCGAATTGCAATTTATACCAGATGAAATTGAGGATCTAAATAAGTTGATCTGTGTTAATCCTTTGTCTTCAGAAATCTACCAGCCATTGCTCGAAGTGTATCTTTCAAACAATGCGCTCAAAGAAATCAATCCAAGACTATTTGATTTAAGGAATTTGAGCGTCTTAAGTTTGAGAAATAACAAAATTCGTAATATTCCAGGAAAAGTTCGTGACTTAGGATCGAGCCTAAAATATTTGCAAATTAGTGGCAACAAAATACGGTGGTTGCCTAGTGAAATTATTCAGTTGGAAAGCCTTCAAACTCTTAGTGTCAGGCCTAATCCAAAATTATTGGAATTCTCTGAGTATATTCAACTGAATAAGGTATTAGAGGTAATTTATAGCTCTGGTCTTAGCTTAAAAATATCTCCTGAGTTTGGAAATTCCAAGATCGCAGTGAAAAAATTTATTGGAGAATTAAAGCTCAATCCAAACTCTATAAGAGGAACGGGTTTAAGTACATCAATTTCAAATTTCTCACAATTTCTTACTTCGCTAAAAGAAAATTCCAGCATTATTAAACTCCCAAAACTTTCAACATTTTGTTTGAAAAAATTTGAAAACTATTATTTATCAATGACCGAAATCAAAAGCTGGTATAAGGCGTTAAGCAAGAGACATAAGCATATGCTCGAATCAACTTTGAAGGGGCTTGTCAATGAAAAACGTTGCTACTCTTGCCATCACATACTAGTATACGATGATGACGAAAAGACCTCTTTGGCGATGCAGAGTAATGCTATTGGCTCAATCCTAGAATACTATGATATATGTGAAGTCAAACTTGTGCCGGTATTGAAAGAGTTTTGTTGCTTAAATTGTGTCAAAAGGTACTTGAAGCTGGAAGTGTTGAATGATGTAGTATTGAATGATCAGCGTGGGTATCATACGGCTGGATGGGTGAATGAAAACATGGATCAACTCATCGAGAAGTCACTGCCTAATATAATTGTGCCTAATGCTAGTGAAGAGAGTAATGTGCTACAATTTGATGCTGAATTTTAGGGCTAAAAGAGTTCCTAGGTTTCAAATACAAGTAATGCACAGAGCAAAATATATATATCCCTATAAGGAGTTATCATAATCATAAACGCTAAATAATAAGAAAAGGACGAGTTTTTTTTTATTATTATTATTTCTTTTTGGATTAGTGGTTTTGAAGTACATATTAGAACTTGGCACATTTGAACAACTTATAAAGCTATGAGCTTAATATGGAGCAATAGTCCCATCCAAGTGATAATCAGCTTGCTGGATGATATCTTCCCAGAACGTCACGTCAGAGAAATCAGCTTTCCAGCCAATCTTTCGTGACAAATCAGCTTTCGAGAAGCAATTTGTACCCCACATATACAGAGCAAAATTGACACCACAAAATCTTTCTACTTGGCTCGGCTCCAATTCCGCAACACCCTCTTGGGAGATCTTGTTTCGATCAAGTAAAGTTCTCTCAACGGCCTTGGAAACGTCCTTCCAGTAATGATAACCGTTCTCAGCAAAAAAGTATCCCTTTGTACCAGTTGGCAACTCCTTATCATCTTTGAGCATCTTGTTCAACACTAAAATGAACAATTTTCCCAAATCGCGCACATGTACATGGGACCAAATGTAATTACCATTGCAAACAGAAAATGCTTTATCGTTAGCTAAAGAATACTTGATCAACAATGGAACCTGGCACGAGACTCTATGGAACCAACCGTGATTGAACCCATAGACCGTTGAAGCACAAATTATTGCTGTCCTGACATACTTTGGGTTGGATTTCTCAATACCCAAAACGATTTTCTCAACTCTACGATGTGGTTGCTCATCCGGCAAATGGTTAAGCTTATCGTTATCAGTTAAGTCATTATAAGGCACACCACTGAATTTCTTAACAGTGTCTGGACCAAGACCGTCATTGAGGACACAGGTACCTGAAGTGTGAATAATATAGAATGGCTTAGTTTTGGCTTTTGCAACCCTAGCAAGAGCTTCAATGCTTTCTTTATCATCAACATCGGCAGCAGTAATGACAATATCAGCCTTGTGGAATTCCTGTTCTAGAATATTGAATGATTTGAGGTCTCCTAAGACGACTGATATCCTGTTGCCGGTCGCAGTTTGAAGCTTTTTAGCTTTTTCCTCGGATCTCAAGAGACAAGAAATTGAGAATTCTGGGAATTCTTGGAGTATTTGGTAAAGGATTTCACCGCCAATGAAGCCGCTTGCACCGAGAAGAAAAATATTTTTGGTCATACTTTAAAACTATCTTTGGTTATAGTAAATAGTCAATTTTGTGAAATGGAAGAGAAGAGAAAGGTAGCGAGATTATTTGATTGCGATTCGCGCAAACTAAATATTACATGAGAGCAGCCTTCGAGGGGTGGGGTAAAGTTTGGGTGTAAACAAAACAAAACTGCATTGCTGTCGTAATATATAAAGATATATTATTCACTTATTGTCCTATTGGAAATCATTCAGTCGTGTTCTGTGTCACAGGTGTCGTTGAATTTATGGGGGAGCGCAGTTGGGTATTCTCTGATTTGGCGCTTACAGTATTTCTTTTTCGTTTGTTTGTTTTTTTGAATCAAACTTTGGCGTTTCTAATATTACCTATATTATAGACACTGCTCAATATTAGATAGTCAACTCACTTTTGGTGTAGGAGTCAAAACAGAACTTTTTCCGCCGGGTCTGTGAAGTGTTACCATGGAATCATTCTTTACTGAGGTGGGTAGCTCTTCATTTGTAGTGAGCCCGTCGCTAGCCTGCCTTGGATTGGAGTAGTAATAATTGTTGGTGATATAATAGGTGTTACTTTGGCCATGAGTGATATTGTCACCAACACCAGATGTTACCGGTTCCGCTGGCTGAAATAGCGGACTATTATAGTCAGGCAGCTCTCCGGACTTCGTAGGGCTAACATCATGCTCTCTATTCGTTTGTCCGCCAGAATTCAGCATAGAATTCTCAATTTTGTCCTTTGCATTATGACCTTCTTCTCCTTGTGGGATTTGTTGTTCACTAAATGACGATAGTAAAGTATCATTCGTGCCACTGCTATCTTCTGGTGATAATTTTGTACTGTCTAGAGCCATTTCTGAGTGCTCTTTCCCATTCAGTAGATCTTTAATGTACGTAATTCCGGCAGTTGATCCATGACGATCAAGATTAACATGATAACCCTCATGAGGGCTTCTGATAGCATCGGGAGTCTCAACAACTGGTGACTGAATAGAAGATGTTTCAGAGTCTATAGAATCAGTATCACTAATCAAATCAAAACCGCGTGCAGTAACAGGACGGCGCGAAACATCAGATGGGGCAGAAATTCTTTTAACATTTGGCTTACTTCCAGGGGTTATTAACTTGGATGAAGTATTAGCAAGTTCCATTTCCAATATATTCAACACATCTCTCGTCTTAGAATGGAGTTTCAAATTTTCTGCAACATTTTGTAAAACTTCGAGATAATACTTGAGTTTGATCTGGTTGTCATCCGCAGCTTGTTTTCCAAATTTCAAAAGAAAGTAATGTTTGATAATCTCTATTACAACATTAAGTTTGATGTTGATCATCTCCACGGAATCATTTTCAACTTTATAAAAATCAAAATTCTTAGGATCACCTTCATAAACCGCATGCATATTATGATGATTTCTCTCAAGTATCTCCAAGTATTTATCAGAGAATTCAGGAGCAGCCCACTTAGTTTTCTTTAAAGATACATAGTATAGTTTAGAAACCTTTTTGATAATCTTTCTCATAGTATCAACTATATCTCCTTTCTCGCGTTTGCTAAACTTCGAAGAATGCATAACCACATTTCCAAGACACACCATATCTTGAAGCTGTGTGGTTTCAAAACCTTTCATCTGTTCTTTTTGACCTATGAAAGTGTTATCTTCTTCCTTATCCAATGTTTGAGTTAGCGTTTTCTTTGGGGGAACAATAGATTCTATCTTAGCACTACTGGTAGTAATCAAGGACACAAGTAATGGTTTCAATCCAGTTTCTTCATCAGTGTAGCTCGAATAGCTACTTATACGAGCTAAAACCCCAAATTCATGAACATCAGCTGGGGAAGTGATAATATCAAAAGATTTGAAACGAGAATCCTTGATATAGAAGAGACCAATTAGTTGGTCATTATCTGCCATTTGAATAATAGCTTTCTTCTGGATCGGGTTTATTATTCGAAGATCAGGAATTGAAAGCGTTGGAAATACAGGTTCGCTAACCGGAATCATAAGGCAAGTGATGTTTGGTAGTTTTGGTTTTGATTTATGCAACTTGACAGATATTTGAGGAGCAAGAGCAGCAGCTGTAGGTGCCATTAAGTATTTTTGAGTATTCGGTCCAAAGTAAGGAAGTTGAAGTTGGGGATGACGGGAAACCGCTGCCGCTGAGGGGTGATTATGACCTTTATTATTTCCAATGTATGATAAATGTGACTTTTTGGCATCACTATCATATTTCAAGAGCTTTGGCTTTGGTTTATCCCTGAGAAGCAAGGACGGTTTGGTGATTTCGTTGTACAATCCATCTTTAACTTCCGCTAATGACATTTTATTAAAAGATTGTTGGAGTTGAATTAATTCTTGACGTTTAGCATCTTTCAATAATTTTTTGGTCTTTCTCTTGGGTGATATACAAGCTATTTCGCGGATAATTCTATTTCTTTCAGAAGCATTTGTGTGGCTCTTTGGTTCATCAGGAATCTCCAATAAATGCCGAACATCTGGATTTTTTAGGGTCTTAGTCGAGTAAAGATGAGCCTTCTGAAGCTCTTCTTCGTGGTCAGAGTCGGATTCGTATTCGGATTCGAATTCCAATTCATCAGCGTCTTGTGGTTGGTAAGGAATGATAGCCTTAGTTACTGGAGGCGCTGCTAATTGTGTGTAATTTGGGGGAGCTTGGGTTTGATTCATCATTTGATGTTGTGGGAAATCACCTGGGATTACTGTCGCTGAAACGGCATTCATTGAGTCAACTTCGCTAATATTCCCAAAAGTTTGGATCCTGACACTGCTAATATGGGTTCCGTTCTCATAATTTATTGCCACTACTTTACCCAAGGTTCCGTAAGATCCTTGCCCCTGATGAGAATCCAAATCCTGGTCGGGATTAAAGATGCTGTTAAGTTTTTTTGTCAAGAAATTTATCACCATTGGACTAAACACCCCAATGAAATCATTTCTTCGATAACTATCAATTACCAGAGCAAGCTGAGAATCCACAAGATCAGTGACAGGCAAATCAACAATGTTGTTGGGGCTAAGCTGTTTCGCATAATTAAGGATCTTCACATTGACCGGCACGTTCAGAGAAACATTCATGCTGGTATTCATTATGCTTGAATCATTATTGAGAAGAATTGACAGAAAAGAATTATTTTCAGGAATCTTTTGATCAACCCAGAGTGGTCAATTTATCAAGTACGACATTTCATACAGCGATGAATGCAAAAGTTAGACGATGGGGGAATTTACAGCTCAAGTCAAAACCAAGATACATCCGTTTTTTGTTTTGATGCTTCTCACGTGCCGCTATGAATAGCTCAGACGGTCCCAATTCTTTGACATTAAAATAGTATTATTGAGTAAGTTTCACAAAACTTTCTTGTAATGTTGCTGGTATTATCAAAAAATGAAATTACTTTGTCGATTCATAATATATAAATATGAATGAATGTGGCTATTAAATTACATAGTAGATGAAGTAACAATAGCGTGTTGTCCGTAAATCATAAAAGTAATAAAGGGTAAAACATAAATAGAAACAATGAGACTAAGGTTTTCTGGATAAAACCTTTTTAATTGCTATTCAGAAATAACAGCGTTAAGGTGATATATATCTGATAGTAAGTTTTAAATATACTTCAATGGAGTAGAGCAGTCCGAAAGAGCAATAGGAAGAAACCTAAGACATGGTGGGTGGGTGATATTTTTCTTCATATTATAAATGTGCCATACACCTATTGCCTATCATTGTCAATAAATGGATTCGCAGAAAGCAGTATAATAGAGATTTCAAATATAGAAAATTATGCATGCCTGGAGTTGCTGAGATTGAACCTCTTTACTGTGCTGATTATACGGATCGGTTTTTATTAATTTATTTGGATATATGTATTTAATTCTGTCTAGCGGAGCCTATGATGTCTTCTAAAAACGTAAAAAAATTACGAATATAGCTATACATGGGTTCTGAAAAGTAACCTGTTCTAATAAATAATCAAAGAAATTAAATTCAGTACCACTTGCTCTCCAATATTGTACTCATTTTGTCAATTAATTTCCATATCACCTAGTAAGAACATAAATATAACGATCTTCAAGAAACGAAAGAGGAAAGGTGATCAGCTTCCCCACTTTTTATTGCAAAATTATATTTAATTGAGGAAAATAGACCAAATGAGTATTGTAATCTATAATAAGTTGGGTGCTCAATGCCAACAGATATTATCAGTACAGTACCCACTACCAGACAAGGACAATTCTTTAAGAAATGACAACTGAGTATAACAGAAGAAAATAATCTACACATAAAAAATAAAAAACTAGAATGATAAACCCTTTTTTCAGTGAGACTTAGCAAAATAATTCTTGAAAAGATAATAAGGATGGAAAAAAAAAAAAAAAAAACATAAAAAAGCGTAAAATAATATGTCATAATAGAAACAAAACCATTTATATTGGGAAAAAAAAAGAAAAAATACTTCAAAAAATCAAATTATAAGTTGTAATTTATAGTAATATAGTAATATATTCGTATAAAAATCCGTAGTTTATATAAAATATATAATAATAAATAAAATGGGATGTTGAGCCCTTTATATAACAAATAGAATAACAATAGCGTGTTTAGACGCAGTGATAGGTAATAATAAGTAATAAAGATAATAA
>JASTVC010000051.1:0-80439 GCA_031125765.1 Saccharomycopsis amapae
TCTTCTTCTTCTTCTTCTTCTTCTTCTTCTTCTTCTTCTTCTTCTTCTTCTTCTTCTTCTTCTTCTTCTTCTTCCTCCTCCTCTTCTTCTTCGCTGCCTAGCTCAGCGGGTATTGCTATTCTTGCTGTTCCGGCCGGATTTTCTTTGATTGGTGGAATTTTTGCTCTCATCTAGTTACAGTACAGTATGAAAGGTTTTAGATCCGAAACAACAACTTTGGCTACGACCAATGTTGATGACATAGGTTTAACCACTGCTTTATTCCCTACGTGTCTCAAAAATGATCTCTTTTTATTTTTCTTATACAATCATCTCCAATGTCTTCTTTCAATTAAGATGAGTTTTTCTTTCTAAATCCAAATTTGATGGCAATAGCTGTTCTTTATTTTTATCTTAGATTAATATTTGTTGCCTAGAATTATAATCAAACTATAATCTTTTTTTTTCGAATTTCTGCACCAGTTCCTCATGTAGCCTCTCTAATAATAACAAGCAATACTCACCAAGTACCCTGGGAATTACGCAGACTCTTTTTTCTCAAAAATCTAAACAATGCGATTATCCCACTTTCTTCTCTAATTAATACGGAAGTCGAGCAGCCAAAGTCTATCAGAAATATATAAAAATTGACTCAACCCATATTGTTTCCTATGTATGTTTTGTTTTGATTCTAAAATATGGTAACTCTTGTCCAATCCAGTTAGAATGATGTTTATGAAGAGAAAATATTGATGAATGAAAGGCTGAGCTCCAAATTTTTGCAAAGAGAGGAATGTGTTACAGTAAACGATGTACGAATATTTCCCATGTTCTATTATAACGCTGTAATCTATTCTAGCAGCAGTTTTGTTTACCGTGGAGAAAAAAGAACACTACATCATTGCCAACATACATCTCATAGTTTCCTTTTTAATAAACCATTTAGCTTTCATGTTATCCCAAATGTCACGTCCATAGTAAAGTCTGTTTATTTCTTTTCAATTGTGCATACCAACAATTTGGCTAAATGCTTCACTTCTTTGACCAGTAACATAGAAACCTTCAACAAAACCAACATAAACTGGGATCACTTTCCTGTCGTGTACTCTACCAGTATTTTAAACCACAAGGCCAATGTTTAATTCTTCAGTCTCCCAAAATAAGGTCACATTCAACAAGCTAGGCATAAAATTTAGTTTAATATACAAACCCATAGTGAAACAATCCATTTTTGTTTAAATTCTAGTGAAAACTGACAAAGATACACCCAATACCCAATTGAAACCAATATAGTACTTTGCGCCCATGAGATATCAGATACATTACATCACTTGAAGTGATATCGAGGTAAAGAATTACTTCTGAAAATACGAGATTTCGTAATGGTTTTGCCTTTGATGTTGTTACAAATGTCTAATATGAAAGATTTGAGAAACAATAGCTGGATTTTTCCAGGGATTGAACGAATACCTTGCGAGACCAGCAGGGATTTATTGGTGGAGAAAAATAAACGTTTAGCAGCCATCCAAAATATAATGCAGCCGCTGCTACTACTAACTGCTTATACTTTGGTGATGAAAGAGAAGAGCAAGTAGCGTTTGTTATTCATCCTCATTCTTTTTTTAATGAGACCACATTGCCTCGTGGTTATTTTTCTTCTTCCAAGCAGACGTATTGTTGTTACCAATTTGGTGGAGGGAGATAATCTGATTAGTAAACACGCGTTTATCGGGAAAAGCCGTGTCAGGGGGCAGTGCCGGGTACGTTCGAGGTAACCCCGAATGGTTTTGCGGAAAAGACTTCTCCATTAGGAAAGTATGGCCATAGGCGACGCAAATATCGGGGGTCACTCTCGCCTGCTAAGCTCCGACCGTTATTCCCGTAAACCCTCAAACAGCTTTTTGTAAACACCCCCATCCTTTATTCAGTTCAAGAATATAATAATCGTCATCATCATAAAAATGTCCCATTGTCGAAAACATTCAAGTGACCAAAAAATAGCCCATCTGGCCGTTACAAACCCATCATCAGGTGGGGCTCTCGGAACGCACAGTATTTCAATGGAGTTAACGCTCGTATTTCCTTTTTTTTTTTTTTTTGTTTGTCATTGCATATATTTTTCTTTTTTTTTTTTTTTTTTCCAATACGTCTGTATATATATATAGTGCGCCCTGTTCCCTGCACAACCTTTCCTGGCGTTATCGAATTAGAAAAAAAAAAAAAATAATAACAAAACTTTATCATCAGAAGTTTCAGAATTGTCGGCTCAATGAGTTCTGAGATTTATGACTCTATCAACAAAACCTCGTCTACTTCTAGTGATGCCGCTAGTAGTAACGAGGGTTCAGAAAATAATGTGACGAACTACCAAGGGTTTGATCAGAAGGTTGCAGAAGAAATTAAAGACTTAGCCAGAACATTGTCAAGAAGTTCGAATTTAATCAGACAAAATTCCCACACCTCATTTACATCAGTGTTGAGCTCTCCACCTGTTATTCCTTTTGCAGAAGATGATTTAGACCCTCGTTTAGATCCAAACACTGGTGAATTCGATTCCAAGCGTTGGGTTGTGAATTTTGAAAAGTTGATTAATTCTGACAAAGAATTTTATAAACCATCTTCTTTAGGTGTCGCATTCAAAAACCTTAGAGCTACAGGTACTGCCGTTGACGCCGATTATCAATCTGATTTCGCCAACTTCATTCCAAAGTTTGCCAAGTTGGGGATGGATAAGTTCATTTTGAGAAGAAAAGCCCCAACATTTGACATTTTGAAGCCAATGGATGGGCTTTTGAAACCAGGCCAATTGTGTGTTGTTTTGGGTAAACCAGGTGCCGGTTGTACAACTTTTTTGAAATCTGTTGCAACCCAGACCTACGGGTTCCAAATTTCTGACAGCTCCGAAATTATTTACGACGGCATTTCTGCCCAGGAAATTCATAAAAATTACAGAGGTGATGTTGTTTACTGTGCCGAAACTGAAAACCATTTCCCAAATTTACTGGTTGGTGATACTTTGAAATTCGCTGCGCAAATGAGAACCCCTCAAAATAGACCTGATGGTATTACTAGAGACGAATATGCTCAGCATATGAGTGAGGTTATTATGGCCACTTATGGTTTGAGCCATACCAAAAACACTAGAGTGGGTAATGATTTTATCCGTGGTGTTTCTGGTGGTGAAAGAAAAAGAGTTTCTATTTGTGAAGTTGCTCTATCTGGTGCCAAGGTTCAATGTTGGGATAATTCAACTAGAGGTTTAGACTCGGCCACTGCCTTGGAGTTTGTCAAGGCGTTGAAAACTGCTGCTGTTGTCCAGAACAGAACCCCTATGGTTGCTATCTATCAATGTTCTCAAGGGGCTTATGATATTTTTGATACTGTTCAATTATTGTACGAAGGTTATCAAATCTACTTTGGTGATGCTAAAAAGGCAAAGGACTATTTTCTCAATATGGGTTACGAATGTCCACCAAGACAGACCACTGCAGACTATTTGACCTCCATTACCTCTGCATCAGAACGTATTGTGAAAAAAGGTATGGAAGGCACCGTGCCAAGCACTCCAAAGGAAATGTATGACTATTGGATGAGCTCTCCTGAACATGCACAATTGTTAAAAGAAATCGATGAATACAAGAACCAAATCCAAGATGGTCTGAAGGCAGATGCATTCAAGGACTCCCATAACGCTCGTCAATCAAAAAGAGCAAGACCCTCTTCCCCTTATACCCTCACATATCCCCAACAAATCAAATACATCATGCGAAGAAACTGGCTCAGAACAAAGGGTGATCCCTCTATCACCATATTCACTATCTTTGCTCAATCCATTATGGCATTAATTATTTCGTCAGTTTTTTATAATCTCAAGTCCGACACCAGCAGTTTCTATTATAGAACCGCAGCCCTTTTCTTCGCCGTCTTGTTCAATGCATTTGGGTCTCTTCTTGAAATTTTCTCTTTATTCGAAGCCCGTCCAGTCGTGGAAAAGCATAAAACCTATGGTCTTTATCATCCCTCTGCTGATGCTTTGGCGTCTATCATAACAGAATTGCCTACCAAAATTTTTATTTCTTTGGCGTTCAACTTGGTGTTCTATTTTATGGTTAATCTTAGACGTACTCCAGGCCATTTCTTCTTTTATTTGCTTGTGAATTTCACTGCTAGTTTATCCATGTCTCATATTTTTAGAACAGTCGGTTCTGCTTCCAGTTCTTTATCTGCTTCAATGACCCCAGCTTCTATTCTTTTGTTGGTGTTCATTATTTATACTGGTTTTGTTATTCCTGTTCCTAATCTTCTTGGTTGGTCTAGATGGATTCATTATCTTAATCCAATTCAATATGCATTCGAGGCGTTGGTTGCTAATGAATTCCACAACAGAGATTTTGACTGTGCTCAATATATTCCATCAGGTGATGGGTACCCAAAATCTGGAGAAAATGTGATCTGTACTCCTGTTTCCTCCAAACCAGGCCAAACTTTCGTTAGCGGTGATGCTTACATAAGCTCATCTTTCCAATATTATTGGGACCACAGATGGAGAGATTGGGGTATCGTGGTAGTTTTTGCAGTGTTTTTCCTTGCTGTTTACCTCTTGCTATGTGAATTCAATAGAGCCTCTATGCAAAAGGGGGAAATCTTACTTTTCCAAAAGAAATCTTTGAAAAAAGCTAAGAGCCAAGCTATCAAAGATGATATTGAAGCTGGCGCAATTGAGAAAATTAGACTTGAAGATGAAGCCACGGAGAAAGCATCATCTTCTGATTCCACTTCTAAACAATCTCATAAGAATATTTTCCACTGGAAGGATTTAACTTATCAAGTAAAAATCAAATCTGAAGATCGTGTTATTTTGGATCATGTTGCTGGTTTTGTTAAACCAGGTACTGTTACTGCCTTGATGGGTGCTTCCGGTGCTGGTAAAACTACTTTATTGAATGCTTTATCTGATCGTTTGACGAGCGGTGTTATCACAGAGGGCAAGAGATTGGTTAACGGGCGTCCGTTAGATAAGTCATTCCAAAGATCCATTGGTTATGTTCAACAACAAGATTTGCATTTGGAAGTTTCTACCGTTCGCGAAGCCTTGCTTTTTTCTGCTGAATTACGTCAACCGGCTAGTGTTCCAAAAGAAGAGAAGGTTGCTTATGTTGAAGAGGTCATTGATTTGCTTGAAATGAGACCTTATGCTGGAGCTGTCGTTGGTGTTGCTGGTGAGGGCTTGAATGTCGAACAAAGAAAGAGATTGACTATTGGTGTTGAATTGGCAGCCAAGCCTGAACTACTTGTTTTTCTTGATGAACCGACCTCTGGTCTTGATTCACAAACCGCTTGGTCTATTTGTCAGTTGATTAGAAGGTTAGCCGACCATGGTCATGCTATTTTGTGTACTATTCATCAACCCTCAGCCATTTTGATGCAAGAATTTGATAGATTATTGTTTTTGCAAAGAGGCGGTAAAACTGTTTATTTTGGTGAATTAGGCGATGGGTGTCAAACTATGATCGACTACTTTGAAAAATATGGGGCTCCGAAATGTCCTCCAGAAGCCAATCCTGCTGAATGGATGCTTGAAGTTATTGGTGCTGCTCCAGGATCACACGCTAACCAAGACTATCATGATGTTTGGAAAAACTCGAGTGAATTCATGGATCTTCACCTGGAATTAGATAACATGGAAACTGAATTGTCTAAACTGCCTGTTGATGAGAACCCCGAAAAGTACAAAACCTATGCTGCAGGTCTTTGGAAGCAATATTTGTTAGTTACTGAGCGAGTCTTCCAACAAACATGGAGAACCCCTAGTTATATTTACTCCAAGTTGTTGATGACCATTACTTCTGCTTTATTCAATGGTTTCACTTTTTTCATGGCCAAGAAATCTTTACAAGGATTGCAATCTCAAATGTTTGCCATTTTCATGTTCATTACGGTGTTTAATTGTTTGGTTCAACAGTATTTACCAAATTTTGTTGCCCAACGTGACTTGTATGAAGCTAGAGAAAGACCATCTCGAACCTTTTCCTGGGTTGCATTTATTGCTGCCCAAATCACCTCAGAAATTCCGTGGCAAATTTTTTGTGGTACTTTGGCTTTCTTCTGTTGGTACTATCCGGTTGGTTTACAACATAATGCTGCGTTTGCTGGTGACCTTCATGGACGTGGGGTAATGATGTGGGTTATTGTTATTCTCTTTTATATTTACACTTCGTCACTTGCTCAATTGGTTATATCATTCAACGAAATTGCTGCAAATGCTGCCAACCTTGCTTCCATGTTATTCACAATGTGTTTGATTTTCTGTGGTGTTCTCTCACCTCCAAATGTTATGCCAAGATTCTGGATCTTCATGTACAGATGCAATCCAATGACCTATGTTATAGATGCGATGTTGTCACTTGCTATTGCTGACAATGAGGTGACTTGTGCTGCCAATGAATATTTGAAATTCCCACCTCCTGAAGGATTGTCTTGCTACCAATATATGGAACCATATATTCAAAGTTCTGGTGGGTATTTGATGGCTTCGACCGTGAATTCTACTTCCGAGTGTTCCTTTTGTACAGTTTCGAAAACCAACACTTATCTTGCTGAATTAGAAATTAACCCAAACAAGACTGGACGTAATGTTGGTATTTTCTCTGCCTTTATCTTTATTAATATGATCGGTACAGTATTTTTCTATTGGTTGTCTAGAGTTCCAAAGGGCTCTGGAAAAAGATCTACTTAGATTTTTTGTTTTTCTTGCAGATTTTTTCTGTGGGATATAGTTTTAAGTTATGGCTTATTCCATAGTTTGTTCTTGTATTTTCTTGATTTTTTCTTTTTAAACTTTTCTTATTTCAACATTCAAATATATTTAATATCATTTAAACAGGTTTGCGGCGTAAAGTAACGCAGATGAGGTGTTTGATTAATTTATGGTTGGTTATTATGGCCTTATCCCGGCTTGCCAATTTTCAATTATTTCAGATGAACTTTAGATTTCACAATAGTTAGCAGAGTCTACAACGCTTGGAATCACTGTAGAACACCTCCTAAATTATCAATGGTCTTCAGCAAGTAAGTAGGAAAAAAAAAATCCCCTTAGAACTCTTAATATTAAAATGCAATCAAGTTTTGAAAATGGAACATACTATAATAAATAAACTTGACCAACACAAACAATAGTAACTGTGAATCGTAAAAAAACAAAAGCAAGAAAAAAAAACAACTTAAACATTAATGGTAAATATATTGTTAATACTCAGTAGTACTATCAAATTTGCGATTATATGAGTGAAGAAATAAATTAATAATAATCTTTCATCCAAAATTCCTAATGATTACCACTTTTTCGGAAACTATTATCCAGCCACCAGTTTTGATTTTGTGCTTCTACTCCCAATCGGGGGCTCGCATAAGGGTTTAGTAAATCATCGCTTTGGCCTAAAGTGAAACCACTAATCTTGTTAGCCGGTTCAACATTCTCTTGAAGTACATGCTGTGTTTCATGGCTAACCCCCACAGGGGGTAGGGATCCCAGTACAGCTGAGGTAATTGGTTTTTCTGAATTATCATTTTGATCAATGTCATTAATGGACTGCGTAATATAATTCTCAGGCTCATCTGGGCTAAAAATGAATTGGAAAGGTTGAGGTGTTCCATCATAAATATCGCCTTCATAACTCTTTGCGCTGGTGATTCTTGATAATTCATTGTACAAGTCATTAACATCATTATCCGAAACCAATTCATTGTAACTTGGGTTCAAAGGATCTATACCAAAGTCCATTGCCGGGGCGGCTGATAGTAGGTCTTGGTTACTAATACTATTGTTACTGAGAACCTTTGTAAGGCCCAAACCATGATCTTGAAGATCAGAAACATAATCGTTATTTGGGTTGGAAAGGTTGGAGAGTACACGCTCTAGGTTTGCATCATCCATTGTGGTTGGGTCATTTAATAGCTGGGCAAGATCCTCTTCTTTAGAATTGATACGTAAATTTGGAATAAAATTTTGATGGAAATCATGATCATCGAAAGAGGGGCTAGCCAAGTCTTCAACTGAATATGAAGCAGACTGAGGTCTACTCAATGACTTGTTTACTTCGTCCAAAATTGCCCGATTATCCATGAAATCATGATCGTCAATACCTAGCCATGACCCTTGATTAGGAGGACCAACCACTATATTGGGCAAGGATGCATTGTTGACAGCAATATCCAAATTTTGACCGGGCAAAGAGAAACTGGGATTGGTTGCATAATCAGCCATTGGTTGCACAACTTTAACATCAATATTTTGGTCGGAGAAAGGATTGGCGAAATCATTTAATTCTTCTAAAAACCCATTGAACGATTGATCTTTTGATTTCACAGGAACGTCATCATCCTCTCCATGATAAGATGAAATAGAAGGGGAGCGTTGTCGCTTTGGTGATGCCGGATAGTTGCTATCTGATAAATAAGCTTGCTGTAACTTATCATAATTTAGTAGATCTCTATCATCGTCATTTAGAGAGATCGAAACTCTTTTTCTAGACCGATCGTCTAGAAGATTTTCATGATGCGTCAGCTCCACCCTCGACGAGGGGATTGGAGACGGCGATCGGGAATTAACACTGACATTTGAGTTATTTCGTGATCTTCTCACCGAAATGTTGCTGGGCAAGTCGGTTAGCAAATTATTGGATTTATCGAGTTGATTGTTGTTGATCTCGAGAATATTTGACACTACTGCCTCCCTTTTAGCCACAATTTCCTTTGAATAAAACACTCTGGAGCTATAGCATGTAAACACATCAGAGATCAAATGGGTGATTGGTTTGACGGACAATAGTTTCTGAGGAGGGATAAACCCATTAAATTCATATAGAGAGAACCTTAGTCTGTAATCACCTTTCACCATGATGCTTAGGTTACTGAAGTTGAACAACAAGTACTTTTGGTTGTGGAATTTGACAAAATCCCCAGAAACGTTGGTAGTACCAACTAGAAGACTAGAGTCTGTGACCGGTGTTCCTTTGGCATCAAGAAGCTCTGCTTTCAAAAAGAAGTTAGCTAGCGAGTGTACTGTGATGTCTGTGTGGGAAGCTAGGTCAATTATCTGTAGTTGAAGCACGGGGGACGGAATAACAGGTCTTTTTTCTTTACCAGACGTTCGTACCAAGCAAGGTTGGGTAACGATTTGCAAATTGTAATCTACCCTGTGCAGAAAGACATTGCCATTGAATGGGGAGTACTTGTTGTTGACCATAGATTGTGTAGAGTATTTCTCTTTTTTCCCCCCTTCCTTTATCAAGATAAAAAAAAAAGGGCAACTTTTGGTTGGATTCTTGGTATTTTTAAGGTTGTAGATGGACCGATGAGGTTATTGCTGTACAAGGCCCCCTTTATGAAACGAGAAGGAGAAAAAAAAAAATGGGAACCAGCAGACCATCCGGCCGAGGAGGACGGACACGTGCATGGCCTTCCAGGAGCCCCCGGTGTGCCATGTGACCAAAATAACATAAGCGATGATCCACTGAGGGGGGGGCACGCACCGGTCATTAGCGGGTGTTTTTTTGCTGTTTCTTTTTCTGGCGCGGCACCCATCGGATTTCTGCTTTGGGACGTTGCCAAAAAGCTTTGCACCCAACGTCGCTTTTTTTTCTTAACATGTCTGGCTGTTATTGTTTATTGTTATTCTTTTATAAGGATTCATGGAGAGTTACCTGTAGTTGCACAATCACCAGAGAGATGGTACCAGAAGGAAAAAAGAAATGAAGCTCGGTAATATTTGAGGATCGATCACTGATTTCGATAAAACAGGATCTCCGTCGGTCAGCAACAACTTGTCCCCCACAGGTTTTTAGCGGCCTTTAAGATGCGTCGTACATGCAAACAGTATTATAATAATTTGAAAATAAGAGACCCTCTCACAAATTAAGAGGCCTTCAAACATTGTTGAAAAAGACTTTCAGGGACAATCCCTTCCAATACCGGGATTAGCTATGGTTCTTATAATATACTGCAATATAGAATCCAGGAAATCAAAAATTGGTGGAAGAAGAAATTTGAATGAAAGTGCATCCTATGCAAAATAATTAATCAAACATGTTATTTAGCAAACTAGTCTTACTTATCTTTCGTATTTTTCTTCTTGTATTTTGATAAGGATCTTTCAGTCGGCTTTAATTAAATGTCTACTAAACCATAGATGTATTGTCGTAAACTTCAAAGAATCAGCTACTGTTGAAATAAATAGACAGAGAACAATTGGTCAATTTCGACTACAATAAATGGCAAATGCCAGATCAACCCTGAACTACTGACGGGGGCCATATCACCACCAATAAAACAGTAGCGTCTAGAGGATAACTGACCCCATACATATACCTATCTCCATCTACCACAAATAACAGCATGTTTCTTCTTCTTTGATGTCTTCCCACCCGAAAAGTGTGATCCACCGTCACTTCTAAAGTACAATAAAGAAATTTTTTTCTTTTCCATTGGAAAATCATGAACTCTAATCAGTGACTTGATGCACGGCTAAAAAAAAAAAAAAAAAAAAGCTTTGCAGCACTTGATAAGACACAATAAATACAATAAAAAATCCAAGGAACCCATTTTTTCATTATATTATCATTTTTTTTTTCTGTCTTCAGAAACATTTGGAATTTGAAGCCCACAGACCATGGAAATAGAAAAGAAATCTGGGGATCTCGAATCTCAAATTGTCGACATCGACACTTACCAAGCCAAGGAAAACACTGCATCTGGTAAAAATGCTGGTTGGTACTCTAAATATATGAAGTACCTCTCCCACGTCGAAACCAGAGGTATCGAAAGAGTCCCAGAAGATGAAAGAACTGACACTAGTTGGTTATCGCCTTTCACCATTTTCTTCGCCCCAAATATGTCGATCGCCGCCATTTCCACGGGTGCTTTGGGGACCGCAGGTTTGGGCCTCGATTTCTGGACTTGTTTGATTTGTATTATTATCTTTTCTATTATTGGTGCATTTCCAGTCGGTTTATACGCTGTTTTTGGTACTAGATTCGGGATCAGACAACAAATCTTGTCTCGTTTCTTGGTTGGTAATTATGCCGCAAGAATTTTTGCCTTGCTCAATGTCATTAGTTGTATCGGTTGGAATGCCATCAATACAATTGCCGCTGTCGAAATGTTCGTTGCAGTTGGTCCTTTACCTCCAGCCGTCGGTTGTGTGATCATCGTCATTTCTACTTTAGTCATGGCATTCTTTGGTTACAAGATCATTCACGTTTATGAACGTTACTCTTCCATTCCAAATGTCATTATCTGTTTCATCATTATTGCTCGTTTGAAAATTGAAGGCGATTTCACTCCAGGTAAGATGTCGTGGGAAACCAACAATTCCGGTAATATCTTCACTTTCATTTCTATTGTCTTTGGTTTTGTTGCCGGATGGACTCCTAGTGCTGCTGACTATACCGTGTACGCCCCTGCAAACTCTTCCCCTGCAAGAGTTTTCTGGTCTATGGTTGCCGGTCTTACCTTGCCTTCTCTTTTCACTTTAATTTTGGGAGCTGCCATGGGGGCTACATGCTTCAACAACAAGCAGTTGGCCACACAATACGCCGATAATGGTATTGGTGGTTTGACGTATGGAATCTTGGTCACTGATTCTCTTGGAAGATTTGGCGATTTCTGTTGTGTTATTCTCGGTCTTTCAACTATTGCCAACAACTTGCCAGGTTCATACTCTTTGTCTTTATCTATGCAAGCCATTTGGTCACAATTTGCCAGGGTTCCTAGAATCGTTTGGTGTGTTGTCGGTAATCTCGTTTCATTAGCGATTTCAATACCAGCTTATTACGATTTCGGCGAAGCTTTGTCAAACTTTTTATCCATTATTGGGTACAATGTGTCTATTTACTTGGGGATTTCTCTTTGTGAACATTTGCTTGTTAGAAAGAATAAATTTTCCAACTATGACTTAACCTTTGATGAAGTGAAACACAACTTCATTGACATCCCTGTTGGTTATGCCGGATTCTTCACTATGTTGATCGGTTGGTTCTTTGCTGTTGTTGGTATGGATCAAACCTGGTTTTCTGGGTTGGCTGCTAGACATATCAAAGGTGGTTCTGGTGATATTGGTTGGGAACTTTGTATTGCTTCGACCTTTATTGTTTACGCTGCTTTGAGACCTTTGGAATTGAAGTATATTGAAAAGAAATGGTAAGCCCGTTTTGGTTCACTAATTTTCTTTCAAATAATTAGCATTTTAAAATTTTTTTTGTCTTCTTTTAATATCGTTTTTTTTTATGATAACACTGACCCCATGCACTTAATATGTACCTTAAGCTTTCATTCTTCATATTTTACTATAGTCATATTTGTTCTTTTTTACATATAAATCGAACTAGTTGTAGCTGGTTAGTGTTTAATTCTTGATTGCTTGTTTGGGTTGGCTTTGCTTATTTGGATGCATTTTATAGGTTTTGTATATTTTTTCTCTATATTGGTAAATTTTCACTATTACAATGGAATATGATGATATAATTTTTTTGGTTTGTCCTGTCATTTATTGTAGTTATTTGAAATAATTGCAGGTATTTCAATGAATACTCAAAATAATTATCGAATAATTCTCAATAGATAGATTGCAAACGTATACGTCTACACATAACACTAAATAGACAACCGTATATCCTTATCTTACCCCATTTCTCACTCTTGAAATAATTACGCTCGCACTAAAAAAAATAAAAATTCATTCTGGACACCGATGCAACATCAAAAAAAAAGTAAAATAAAAAAAAAAAGAATACCCAAAGACCCTTCATTTGTACCAGGATAAACCAACAAAATAAATTATCTAAAGATATAATGAGCGATGCTCGGTATTTCTCAAAATGCAAAGCAAATATTATAGAAAAGGAGCTCACGATCCATCATGACAACTCCAAAAAATCGCTAAAGATCCAGAAAGAATGTATGAAGCTTATCATCGCTAACATCACGATGGGTAACAATGAAATGATGATCTTGCAACCATATGTCATAAAATTGATGTCTCTGGATGATATAGAAATTAAGAAAATGTGTTGCCATTTCGTCTCTTCCTATTATTACTATCGCCCAGAAAAATATTACCAATCCAAACAGATTTTCCAAGCAGATCTCCGACATAATTCCTCGGTAGTCAGGGCATTGATGATCAAGACAATAGCATACATACCTTTCGAGAAGTTCCAACAAGAAATCACCGTCCCTTTCCTTAAACGACTTCTCAGAGATCCTGATAGCTATGTCCGGAGGGCGACTTGTTTTGCCATAGGGAAAGCATATGAGCTTAACCCATCACTTGTTGAATCAAGTGGGTTGATTGAAAAATTGAACAACTTGTTATCAGATCCCAGTGCTGCGGTAGTCTCATCGACCCTAGCTATGCTCGATTATATAGTGGACACCACTCCGGCGATGAAGCTACTTATTGATGAATCCAATGTCACGAATTTATTGAGAATTCTCCCCCATTCGAACGAATTTTATCAAGCTTATATATTGAACTCGTTGACCTCCTATATCCCAAAGTCAAACCAGGAATCTCTTGATTTGATTCAGAAAGTGCTCCCCTATCTACAGCATGGTAATACCTCTGTGGTCATGAACACTCTAAAGTTGATTGTGTACTTGGCCAATTACGTTAAAGGTCCACAAGATTCAATTCCCTCGTTATCCAAACGTATTGGAAATTCCTTAATCTCATTACTATCCAAATCTGATGAAATCCGATTCCTAGTTTTACGAAATGTTATTTTACTATTGCTTGCCACCCCTCACTTGTTGAAGCTTGATGTCACCATGTTTTTCTGTCAATATAATGATCCACAGTATATAAATGATACAAAATTGGAGATCATTTACTTACTTGCCAACCAAAGTAACTTTTCAATAGTCCTTCAAGAGCTAAAACGATGCGCTCAGGATTCAGACTCGTTGATGGCGAGGAAATCTATCAGAGCCATTGGGAATTTATCCATTAAGTTGGAATCTGCGGTAGAACCTGCAACTGAGATATTGATGGGGTTATGTAAAGGGGGAATCCCAGAGATCGTTCAAGAAATTATTGGAGTAATGAAAAATATCTACAGAAAATATCCTACCATGGCTACCGCAGAACATATGCAAGTGTTTGTCGACAATATGGATGCTATCGAGGAATCGGACTCGAAATCTTCTTTCCTCTGGTTAGTGGGGAATTATTGCTCGTTATTTGTTGACCCATTAAATATTCTCAAGGACTTCATTTTTAAATTTCAAGATGAGTCATTAGAGGTACAACTTACTTTGTTAACTTCGGTGGTCAAATATTATCTTCGAAATCCAAGAAGTGGAGAAGAAATATTATTAAAATTATTAAATCTAATAACTGAAAACCTCCCTGATCCCGATTTGCGAGAAAGAGCTTACTTTTATTGGAAATTATTATCGTCAAAATCTACTTTTGCTCAAGCAGCGGATGAAATCATTTTAGCAGAATCACCGCCGATTGATGCCGATCATGACAAACTCGACCCTGAATTGCTCGAAGAATTGGAATTAGCAATTGGTTCATTAGCCTCGGTTTATTTAAAGCCTATTAAACTGGTATTTCGTCTTGCGAATCCTAGAAAACTTCCTCCATCGCCTGCATTGCAACGAGAATACAATATTTCGTATTCTGATTCGACGACGAGCACCGATTCTAGTTCTCCTAAAATTCTTAGAATCAACATCAAGTCTAACGTTGGGATCATCAAATCACCAAAACCAAATAATTACTCCAACGACTCGATAAATACCGGGATTAACGAACTATTGTATTCAGAAGACAACAGTGAACCAGCAGAAGTTGATTATAACCAAACTGCGATTTTCAAAAGGCAGACGTTTCTCAGGTCTCCAAAAAACTCTCATAGAAATTCGGTTCTTATGAGTCCTAATAGAAACTCAATGATTTTTGGCAGTGCTGCCGCAGGTAACAGCACCGGGGAAAACTTTTCTGATTATGATGGCATTAATATGCCTTCTGGAGGAGATGCTCAATCACTGAGTCAGAAATTTGGAAAGATGTTGAAGAAAAAGGTTAGAAACTCGATTTTGGTATCACCAAGGGTTGCAAATCGGAATTTTACGGCTTAGAGATATTCCCCAAACTAGACCTTTTTTATTATCTTGTGGTGGTTTAAAAATCGAAACCTTTTTGTAAATTATTATGTGGACTACGGTACGGTTATGACTGGAGCTATTATCACTTTTTTTTTTTTTTTTTTTTTTTTTTTCGGTGAGATCACCAAAGGCATTCTCAACGTGCATTGCTGACCACCCTTTTTTCCATTTGGTAACCAACAATCAGTACCCTCTAATCTATAGATTAACGAAAAATACTAGGACCATTTGAGAATTTGGGTGATTAAACGTAAGGTAGAAACCCGGCGAAAGTGAACAGGAAAACTATTGAGCTTAACCAAATGCTTCTGATACCTAAATATAGGAATTAGAGACTACTTTTGTTTGTATAAAATGAAGGACAAAGGCTAAATCTATCTAGCAAAAATAAGGAAATTTCGATCACAAATAAAGGTAATAAGAGAGCACACGGAAAAATAGAAAAACGAGCAAGCAAAGACAAAACTAAAAAAAAAAAAATAATTAGAATATAATCCACCAATGAGCAAGCAAAATATAATAAACTGGAAATCATAGAATACCACCAGAAAAACAAATGATTAAGAAAATTAATAAAACTAGGAAAAAACACACACAAACAAACTGTAAGGCTAAATAAAAATTACTCTCTAAGTGATATAAAAGAAATGCTTCTGTTGGAAATCAGTTATATCCAAGATTTGGTCCTGTTCAAGCCCTTCAACATGAACTATTTCTTTTTCATTTGCCTTCTCTCCTTCAGCTGCTAAAACGGCTTTCTTCTTTTTGTTCATCCAAGCAGTGACAACCCAATACACAAGAGCCAAGAACATACAAATACAATAACCTGACAACATGGCGGCGAAAACTTTCTTCGAGCTGGTTGTGTCGATTTGAGAACCAGTAATCGCACCTGCAGCATAACCTAAATAGTTGAACCCGTAAGTGACGGCCTTCTTAGTATTACCAGCAGTATTGGCTTGAACAAGCGAAGCCATGACAACGTAGGAAGCAAAATAGAAGTACATGAAATATAAGCCCACCAACTGAGCAGCGGTGTTGGAATGAGGCGAGCAGTAACAAACGATCCCACCAACAATTGGAACCACCAAAGAGACCATAGCAGATGCCGAGCGACGATTAGTCCATCTTGCTCCCAACCAAGTGAAAAAAACCGTAGCAATGGTGGCAATGACCCCAGTAGGAATACCCATGAGTGACGATTTCACTGAAGAGAAGCCCAAGTTTTTAATAATTATGGAAGAGTATGTTGAAAGGGCGCCATTTGGCAAATTAATGCCCAAGTTGAACATCATAACAATATAAGTTCTTGGATCCATAAAGGCTTCAGCAACTTGATCCCATTTCCAAGTATTGCTGGCAACACCGGTGGAGTTTGATGCCACCCTTCTAACCATAAACACTTTTTCTCTAGTGGTTAAGAACTTGGCATTGATTGGAGAGTCTGGCAAGAAGAAAAGCATTGCACAAGACCACACAAACGAAATGCTGCCCACTAACAAATAAATGTACTTCCAAGTAGGAACCGCGTTACCAAACACTGATGCCAAAGACGATAACGCACCATTGATCACCGATGACATGAATGCAAATACCAATGCGGTTCTGTGAGGAGATTCTCTCTTTAAATAGAAAACCGAGATGATCAAACTACACAGAGGAACAATCAGACACTCTACAAAACCCATAAGGAATCTCAAGGCTGCCAACCCCGCGAAGTTATGGCAAGCACATTGCAACAACGTGAAGCACGACCATAAAGTGGAGGCACAGGCAATCACCTTTCCTGGCCGGTACCTTTGGACCAAGTACGACATTGGCCACATGCCAACCAACGATCCGAAGAAGAGAATTGAACTGGTCCAGGCATACTCATGGGAAGTGAGATGGTTGCTCTGCTTAATCCCAAAGATCGCTGCGGTACCAAGGGAAACTTTGTCGACCTAATAGTTATTTGGTTAGTTTTGATAATTTCCGCAGAAAACATGCAAAAGCGCGCAACTTACCGCACCCATGGTTGCAGTCCAGAAAAGACACGGAAGCAAGATGAAATCAGTCTTTTTGACGGCCCATCGTTCTTCGGCCTCAGTCAACGGTGGATACTTGCCCTCATTTTCGAGCAAGAAGGCCACAGCATCGTCGGCTTCGGATATGATGGTCACCGACTTCTGTTCGTCTTCTGGTGACACGGAGGATGTGTGAATTTCCAATATTTCTTTGGAGGGTGGGGACAGCATGATAAATATCGATGATGATGGATTGTTTGCATTATTGTTGCAGTGGAAGTGCGGTGGATGACATGGTGTTTATGTAGTCAATGCGAGGGGCCACTGGTAGATAAGTGGTCGAAGCATCAGAGAGATAGCCAGTCGTTCACGTCTTATCGTGACAGAGGGTGGATATGTTGCATTGTATCTGCACGAAGATTTGCGATGGTGGAATCTTTTCTTGATTACTCGTTACGACACTGCCGTCGGAAATTCTCCCCGATACGTGTTTATCAGTTGTATCGAGTCTGCCCGAATTTGGCATCCTACAGAGGATTACTGATTTAGTAAATAAATAGATAAATATATTTATTTACTATTGGATAGATAGATAGATATATGTAAAATGCGTCACAACTTGCTCGCCTTACCACTGGTCCATTCTGTAATATCTTTAAGATCTTTGACCATATTAGTACCTCCATATCTCCCCTGGGTAGCCCGAACATCTCGGGAAATTGCTGATTCGGGTCTCCAACGCCATGCCTCTCTTTTTTCACTTGGCAAAGCTTGTGACCCTTCCAATACAATAGTAGAGATATACTCGCCGGAAACTGGCATGTATTTAAAACCTTTTCCCGAGTCTCCAGTTCCTAAAATCAAATTCTTGTGTTCTGGATGCTCACCAAATAAGAAATGGCGATCTGGAGTATCGGTGCACCAACAAATCTTGGCCCGCACAAAATTTCTGTTGGCCAATTGTGGGAAGACTTGATTCAAAAAATTCCTCATTTGAATCTCAGCTTCCTTTGGTATCATGTCTTTGTAAATTGGCATTGAAGTAGATATTTCAGAATTTTTCTTGTCCTCAATCATGTTGATGTAACCGGGAAATTCGTTGCAGAACTTCAATTCGTTATTTTGATCAGGTTCAAAGAAGAATCCTTCGGAGATGTTTAATACCACGGGAGAATTATTAAGTACCTTGGCCTCTTCATCTGTAAGCTTTATGTGACCAACTGTCCAACATTTGGCAACCAATTGACCTTTGAAATCCAAAAGCCTGACAGAATTGGCACCAGCACAAAGAACTACTTTGTCAGCATAAATTGATTTACCAGAGAGCGCTCTTACCCCAACACAAGTTCCAGTACCATCCATTAGCAACTCCTCGGCAGAGTCCCTTATAATCTTCGCCCCAAGTTTCCCACATTCGGTACCAACAAGCTGCAATGCTAACGCAGCAAATGTCCATCCACAATGATGTTTCTGATGGTATCCTTTCCAATTTTGAAACCTTTGGGTACTAGGTTCCGTTTCCACACGAATCAAGCGACCGAAATCTTCCGGAGTATCCAAATCTGTGATTTCGTCGCCTGATTTCTTCAATACTTCCTTACGACGTTGTATTTCGGCAACAGCGTCTTTGCTTGTGGCTCCGTAGATAATCCCAGTTTCATGGAACGCCGGTTTATATAGAGGATCGGTGGTCCATTTCTCAAAAGACTCTGTGGCTAGCTCAGAATAGAACTTGTCCTCCACAGTGGTCTGGATGATTTTGTTAACGTCGTTTCCGGCACTAAGAGGCGAAGGAATAGGATAGGGGTCGAGAATCGTGATGTTCCTGTGACCTTTTCTAAGCAATTCCACGGCAGTTGAAAGACCGAACGTCCCAGCACCCACTATCAATACATGCTGCTCCGGGGAAAGCATATTGGCTGTAGTAGTTTATATCTTCTATGGCTTCTTTTCATTGAGTGGAGCAAACTCTTCTTCTCCAAAGGGTTCACCAATATATCATCATCAATGTCAAATGGCGACTTTTCCGGTACCTCGAGTCCGCCATCCCCCGCAATTCTTTCCCGGTTAAGTCCCTTATCGAAAAAAAAAAAAAAAAAGAAAAATGCGTATCAAATATTCTTATCGTTTGTAATTGCCCACCAAGGGAAAAGAAAAAAAGAAAATAAAACCATTGAAGTTTCCCCAGATTATCTTGAGGAAGGTCGTTTCAACTGTCATCATTGATAATGGGAAAGATCAAGGCGTATGTTCCTCGAAGTCGCACTGGGTGCCTGACCTGCAAGAAGAGAAGAGTGAAATGTGACGGTATGTTGTTGTTGTTGTTGTTGTCATTTTTTTTTTTTTTTGCGGTATTCGATATACCAGTTACTAACAACAAAAAAAACAAAACAGAAACTCATCCAAAATGTCTAAAATGCACAAAACTAAAAGTTCCCTGCCTGTACCAAAGGATTCTATTCTGGGAGGATGAAGCCCATGCTAGAGGGGTGACGTTTGGTAGATCGGCCTCAGCACGACGTCAAAGACAACAAAAGAGTACTGTGGCCTTGGGATCCTTCCAAATACTGAGAGAAGATGTGGAAATCATAAATAAGATATCGACCAAAAGATCCTGTTATCTCTTCATCAATACCACCTATAAAGATTTCAATAAATCCAAAATTATTGAGGCCTCCAAACCAACCACTGCCTCGGGGAATTGCGGAACCAGTTGTCCAAATATTTGGAATTCAGATGGCATTGATCAATTACACCATAATAATATCCCAAATGATGATACTATTTTTCTACAGACACTTGCTTCTCAGAAACCCGTGATTTCTGTTCCACCATTAAGTCCCTTGAACGATTTTCCATTGGACAATCCAATGACAACTCTTGAGCGACAGTTGCTCAATTACTTCATTGAATCTATTTGTCCATATTGTGTCTGTTATCCTAAACCATCACTTAAATATTCAAATGCCTCCTCGGCAGAATCAAACCCATACCTTCATTTAGTAGCACCTCTCGCTTTCAAATCTCCTTTGGTCTTAAAAGTCATCACTGCTGCCTCGGCTAAACAGTTGGTGCTTCTTGGACAAGCTTCTTTTAAAGAAGTCGCGAAAAAATATAGCTATGAGGTATTAGTTGATTTGCCAAGCATCATCAAAGAGAGACAGAAAATGAGCTCAAAAAACTGGGATGATGTTCTCACCACGGTGATAATGCTTTGCTTCATTGAAATCTCTGTTAATTGCAATGGCTCTTGGCTAGTTCATTTGAATGGTGCGAAACAGTTTCTAAAAGAATCATGTATCAGAAACAATGTCACTCCTATTGGGAAGTTTTTCATTCGGTATTTCATATCCCATGAAGTAATGGGAGAGACCGCTTGGGTTCATGACAATCGACAAAAGATCAGGCCTATTAGTGATGATCCATATATAGAGACTCTCAAGCAGGATATGGATAATAAGATTGACTTGGTCTTGGGTGCTTCTCCGTATCTCATTGCTCTTATTCACAAAATTTCGGTACTTGGCAAATGCTTTGAACATTTGGAATTTGAATCGCGAGCAAACCACTTGGAACTTGAACAGGAAATCTTGATTCAGGCAAATGACTTGGAAAATTCATTGGCGAATTTGCATCAAGACCTACCACCAATGGCGGAGTATTCCGACCCAGATGCTGAGAAACACATCCAAACCATTGCAGAAATCAAACGGCTTGCGGCTTTGATATACTTGTTTGCCAGAATTCATCTTGAGTACAATTATTATCATGGAAAAAACCTGCTTACAGATATGAAGCTTTCGCTTTGTCAGACCTATGCCGACAAAATAATCTCACTCCACAAGACATTACCAGAAACGTATGTGAGTCTATTGTGGCCTATTTTCATTTTGGGAATTGCCAGAGTAACAGAAAGCAACCGCTGGTGGGTATTGCAAACCTTAACAGAGATGGAAGGGCATCGTGGATTGAAAAGTGTTAGGAATGCCAAAGAAATTATCATCAGTGTCTGGAAAGAAATTGATTTGGAAGAGTGTCCAATGAGGTGGAAAGGAATGATCAGGGGAAAAGCCAATACCATTAGCTTGGCTTAGTTCATTTTTAGGTGGAGAGATCTTTTTATTTTTTATGAATGTTTACTTGGTGGAATTTTTGTTCTATTCTTATGATAATATGCTATTTTTTTCCTTACATTTTTATGGTAATACGACACAATAATTGTTAATTTTTTTTTTTCACCCTGGGTTGATTGACGTACAATAATATGATCCCTAGATCATTATTGTAGCAAACTTAAAGGAAAGTAGGGATCTTATTCCATGCCCAAGGATCATTGAACCTGAGGCCAATATCAATTTTACTAATCTCTTCAAAGTCATTTTTGGTGAGCTCGAAATCATTAACGTTCAAATTGTCTAGAAGTCTTTGCTTTTTATTACTTTTTGGAATAACGCAAATACCTCTTTGGGTAACCCATCTTAGCAACACCTTGGCTGGGCCAACCTTGTGACTTTTTGCGATTCGCAAAATTGTGGGATGCTTAAATAAAGTACCAACGGACTTCGCTTTCGGATGGTCTAATTCTAAAAACGATTCCCCTCCGAAACTGGAGTAAGAAGTTATCGCAATATCCACACGCTTAAGGTACTCGATAAGACGAGGTTGTTGCAAATAACAATGATGTTCAATCTGGACAACTTGAGGTTTGATCCGGCAACCTCGCAATAAATCTTCAATCAAAGCACCACCGAAATTGGAGACCCCAATGGATTTAACAACTCCTCTATCGACAAGTTTTTCAAAAGCAGACCAAGTGACATGAATTGGCACATCCTCAAATATAAATTCGTCCTCACCAGCACCGCAGTAGAATGTTGGAGGATATCTTTCTTCAAAAGGTACAAATCTTTGAGCAATTGGGAAATGAATGTAGAATAAATCAAGGTAATCCAATTGAAGATCTTGGAGCACCTTATCAATAGCCTTCTCGACGTTTTTCGGGGAATGATAATTATTCCAAAGTTTGGAAACAATAAACAATTCCTCACGGTTCACTAAACCATCTTTAAGGGCTCTATTGATTCCTTGCCCCACTTCTTTTTCATTTCCATAATCCATAGCACCATCAAACAATCGATAACCTACTTTGATGGCCTCGTAGATCTGGTCAGCACAAATGGATTTCTCAATTTTCCAGCATCCCAAGCCGATTTGGGGCATCTTGCAGCCATTGTTCAATGTTATGGTGGTCATAATTCAAATATTCTCTGTTAAAAATATCAATGAAACTACATTACACAAAAACATTGGAAAAGAATCGCAATTACCCATTAAATTAAAGTATTAAAATCGTCGTCGTAGCTCGAGCGATCGCCCCTATCTGGCATAACCGTGCATTTCAATGCATCTTGATAATTTAAGATTTTCTGGGGTGTCGTCTTCAACAGCATTCTTTGCACCAAAAGGATTTTCAACATTTAACGTCTTCTGGCTCGTCTCTAGCTTCACCATGATTACCATGCATACAATTCCATGATAAATCATATATTAGAATTCCCCCATCCGAAAAAAAAAAAGTTGGATTCGAGATATGCCAGGGTATCATTTTCCCTTTTCATTACCAACATTCATTATGACCGTTCCTCAAAAAATTACCATTGCTATTGATCGTGGCGGAACCTTCAGCGATGTGGCGTACCGTGTTGGTGACAAGGAAGAAGTATTTAAATTACTTTCAGTTGATCCCTTGAATTACAAAGATGCCAATATCGAAGGGATTCGCCGAGTTCTAGAGAAAGTTCATGGGATCAATATCCCACGAGACACTCCCCTCGATACCTCATCCATCTCGTGTATCAGACTTGGAACCACGGTTGCCACAAACGCCTTGTTAGAAAGAAAAGGTGCTCCCTGTGCCTTGATCACCACCAGAGGTTTCAAAGATCTTCTACATATTGGTGATCAATCTAGACCAGAGTTGTTCGCTTTAAACATCGTCAAACCTGGGGTGCTCTTCCAAGAAGTAGTGGAAGTTGATGAGAGAGTCACTATGCCAGCATTTCTCGCCGATCCAACTGGTTACGATGCACAAGATCTAGTAAATGGCGATAGATACGTGTATGGGGAAACTAAAGAAGTATTTGAAATCTTACAACCGCTTGACACCATTCAGCTTGAAAAAGATTTAATCAAGTTGAAAGATAAGAATATTGACTCGTTGGCCATTGTGTTTATCCATGGTTTCAATTTCCAAAGACACGAAAAGCAAGCTGGAGAACTCGCTAAAAAACTTGGATTCAAGAACATTTCTTTATCCCATGAAGTCTTACCGGTGTTGAAAGCTGTTACCCGTGGGCAATCCACAGTAGTTGATGCCTACCTCACTCCAATTTTGAGAGAATATGTTGACAATTTCCTCAGTGGTCTCAGACAGGATTTTGAAAAACATACGAGAATCGAATTCATGCAGTCCGATGGGGGTCTTTGTTCATGGAGGAAGTTCACTGGGTTGAAATCACTTTTATCCGGCCCTGCTGGTGGAGTGGTTGGCGAAGCTTTAACTTGTTATGATGATGACGTCAAAATTCCAATAATCGGCTGTGATGTTGGTGGTACTTCTCTGGATTGTCTGAGATTTGCTGGAGAATATGAATTCAGTTTTGAATCCATTACTGCTGGTATCAAAATTGCCGCCCCACAACTTGATATCAATACGGTTGCTGCCGGGGGTGGATCAATCTTGAGTTACCAAAATGGAGTTTTCAAAGTTGGTCCTGAATCAGCAGGTGCCCATCCTGGTCCAGCATGTTATCGCAAAGGTGGTCCATTAACCGTTACTGATGCCAATGTGTTTGTTGGTAGGATTTTACCGGAATATTTCCCAAAGATTTTTGGAGCAACAGAGGACCAGCCTTTAGATTACGGTATCTCAAAAGAGAAATTCGAAGCGTTGGCAAGGGTAATCAATAAAGACACCCCTGATCATCCAAAAACCGCCGAAGAAATTGCTCTTGGGTTTTTGACGGTTGCTAATTATCAAATGGCAAGACCAATACGTGATTTGACTGAATCAAAAGGTCATGATGTCCGTAAACATGCGTTAGCAGCCTTTGGTGGTGCTGGTGGTCAACTTGCCACTTCGATTGCCAAAATTTTGAAGATTGAAAAAGTCATCATTCATCGCTACTCTTCGATTTTATCTTCTTACGGGATTTCTGTCGCCGATTTAGTGGATGAACAACAAGAACCAGTATCATTGGCTTATTCTCCAAAGAGTCGTGACACTCTATTGAGTGAATGTCAACGGTTGATTAAAAAATCACAGCAAAATTTGCTTGATCAGGGAGCCAAGCAAGAAACTCTTAAACTGGTGGTGTACTTCAATATGGGCTACAAAGGTTCGGATACCAGGATTATGATTTCTAAACCTGAAGATCTAAATTTCCTTGGAGCTTTTTATGCGGTCCACGAACGTGAGTTTGCCTTTAACGATGTTCAGAAGGACGTACTTGTAACAGACATTCGTGTACGTACCATTGGTAATGCTTCCGAAGCAGTTCGTCCAGTTTCTCCATATAAAGCGTACGAAGCCTGCACCAAAAATATCATTGATCCTTCGACTTCTGATAAAAGAGTTCCAGTGTACTTTGATCAAGGATATCTCGAAACTGCTGTGTTTTTTCTCAACAAATTACCCGTTGGTTCAATAGTGAAGGGTCCAGCGATCATATTGGATGATACCCAAACTTTAGTGATTACTCCGGACTCTCAGGCCACGGTTTTACCAAGTCATGTCTTTATTGATGTCGAGGTTGAGGCTAAAAGCTCTATTAGTGTGGATTATGTTGATCCTGTTCAACTATCAATTTTCGCTAATCGTTTTATGTCGATCGCTGATGATATGTCCAGAACTTTGCAAAAAATTTCAGTTTCTGCCAACATTAAGGAAAGAATGGATTATTCTTGTGCTTTATTTGATAATGAAGGTAATCTATGTGCCAATGCACCAAACGTTCCTGGTATGTTTCTTATTAACTTATTCATTCAATTTTTTTTTTTTTTCATTTTTTCAACTAAGTTACTAACAAAATTTCCATAGTTCATTTGGGTTCTATGTCGGCCGCTATCAAATACCAATTAGACCATTGGGGTGACGATTTGAAAGAAGGAGATATCTTGTGTACTAATTCTCCATCGGTTGGCGGTACCCATTTACCAGATATCACAATTGTTTCCCCAGTTTTCCACCAAGGTAAAATACAATTTGTGGTTGCCGCTAGAGCCCACCATTCTGAAATTGGTGGTTCTGCTCCAGGGTCTTCTTCCTCTTATGCCAGAGAGATCTTCGAAGAGGGGGTGAATATCGAAAGTTGGAAGGTTGTCGATAATGGTAAATTTGATTATGAAGGGTTACATAGCCATTTTGTGGAAATCCCGAAAACCCACGGTGTTAGTGGCACTAGAAACATTGAGGACAATATTTCTGACTTGAAAGCACAAATCGCCTCCAATCAAAGAGGTATCAACTTGTTAAAAGAGCTATTTGCAGAATATGGCAGTGATACTGTGTTGTTTTATATGCGAAACGTTAAACGAACTGCAGAATTAGCAGTCAGAGATTTCCTTAAACAGTATTCTGCCAACAATATCCATCGCTTGCCCCTAAGTGCCGAGGATTTCATGGATGATGGTACCAAAGTCCAAGTGAAGATCGATATTTCTCAAGATGATGGCTCAGCAATTATTGATTTCACCGGAACTTCTCATGAATCCTATAGTAACTTGAATGCACCACGTTCCATCACTTACTCTGCCGTCATATATGTGTTAAGATGTCTTGTGGATATGGATATTCCATTGAACCAGGGGTGTTTGGACCCCGTTCAGATTATCATTCCCGAAAATAGTTTGATTAACCCTTCAGCTTACGCTGCAGTGTGTGCTGGTAACGGGATGACGTCCCAAAGAATCACCGATTGTTTATTTAAGGCTTTTGGTATTACTTCGGCCACTGGCGGGTGTATGAATGGGTTGAATTTCGGTACTGGTGGCGAGAACGCAAAGGGAGAAATGATCAAAGGGTTTGGGTATACCGAAACTATTGGCCAAGGGAATTGTGCCGGGATCATTGACAAAGATGGCGAGCGTTATGGGTTCGATGGGTTCTCTGGTACTCAAACTAATATGACCAACACCAAGATCACTGATCCTGAAGTATTGGAATTACGGTACCCATGTTTATTACTCCAGTATCGTATCAGACCTCATAGTGGCGGTAAGGGTAAATTCAACGGGGGTGATGGCTTAATTAGAGAAATCCAATTCAATAGTCCTGTACATTTGTCACTTGTTACCCAAAGACGAGTTTTCTCACCATGGGGTGTTCATGGTGGTGAGGATGGTCAAAAAGGTGAGAATTTCTTGGGGAGAAACAGAGGCAATGGCAAAATCCAATGGATCCAATTACCGTCATTGGCAGAAATCGAGATGAGAACCGGCGATATTTTGAAAGTTGCCACTCCAGGTGGTGGTGGGTTTGGTAAGGTAACCGATACTGATGAGTTCTGGAGGTTGACTAAACCAAGCAAGCGTCAACCGTTCATTCCCATCTCATCTGGAACGTTGGGTAATTTGCAAGACGCTGCTAATGCTTCCCAGTGAATTCGTTTTTCCTTTTTTTTTTTCTTTATAACGAACGACCTTTTCAATATATAGTTTTGAATATCATATCGTTCTCCACAACATTCTATCTAGTAAAGTGATCCAACAGTCTACACTACACACCTTCAACGACATTGAAAAAATTATAGTTATTTCATATATTTAACATCTCTGGTCATTATGATATAATCACCGAAAAGAATAAAAAAAATATTGGATTATTAGTAGGAGAATAAATTTAAAAAAAATATTAGGCTATTTTCAATCCCACGACAAAGAGCCACAAAAAAAAAATATTAACATAGAAAACCAAAATAATAAGTTCATAGTCAGTCCAACATGTCCAATCTAGACGGAATTTAGAGGACCACCAAGAAGGAATAACTACATAGTTAATTCCAGCGAAAATAGAAAACAGAAAATAGAACATAGAAGAAGAAAATAAGCAAAGAAAAAGCAAAAAGGTAAAAACACTATCACCAATCACTTTTCTTGTGGTATCCATTTATATCAATTATTAGCTTTATTTTTTCTTTCCTTGCTTTTAAATTTTTTTTTTTTTGTTACTGTTGTTGATTTTTAACATTGTGTAAAAAACCACCCGTCTAGTGAAAACTCAAACAAACGAAAGATTTTTTCTCTCGGCATTGGAAAGTGGAAGCGCGATGAGCTTGAGTCATTTATAATACACAGACACGTCCTTAAAACCTCGCAATCTCTTCAAACTTGAGCCACACTTGGAAGACCACCTTTAGTGGAGCCTCTTCCGGTAACCCCGAAACCGAAGGCACCTCCGTTAACAAGAGTAAAAGTAGACATCACCAAGTTGACAAGGAAAATGAAGAAACTGAAATACAAAAAGGCAACCGAGGCTTGAGACTTTCTACATCTGTCTTCGGACCCTTCAACAATGGAATTGCTGTTCAAGTAGGTTTGGTTGGTACATGAATGACATCTGATACCAACCGCCAAAGCGGTGGCGGCAGAAAAGGTGAAGACAAAGTTCAAGAAGTCAACAATAAACAACAAGATTGGCCAGGCAAACACTGAAACAAAGGCGGCAAGCAATGCATAAAACGAGGAGAACACAAGCCCAAACACCGAAGCGAATAGCGCCATGTTGACTCTGGCGTGGGAGCTTTGTTGACCTTCAATCAATGACCCGGTCAACCCAAGGACAATTACAAGGAAGACGGTGTTGAACCCTCTAAGGGCGATGTCTGCAATTGGTAAAGCCATTGTGTGTGGAGAATAGTGAATAAGAAACTTCGGATGATGGTGACAGTTGTAAAGTGAATTAACAAATTGACAAAAGAAAGTTTAATTAGTCAATTATGTATTTCGGCAGAAATCCTGGACACTTTATATTCGTAGCAACACTTGCTGAGATGATGAAAAAAAAAAAATAAAAAGCAAACAAACAAAAAAAAAACATTAACTGAGCAACCCCTTCCACATTCGGCAATTGCGGGAGGGTGATAGGATTAACTCCGAGGCTTCCGGCACGTGAAAAACCTTATTGTTGCTAGCGGTGACTAAGCGGTGAGGTAATAGCTTCCCACCGAAATGGGTCAAACAAGTTGCTCTCCTGCACTTTGGTGCACCAGCGGTGTGACTGACACAACCTCTGTACAAATTCGTTAACGAAAATATAAACAGAAAGAAAACGACTAAAAAGGACATCATTTAGTAAATAATAACAATATTCATATATTTAGAGGAATGGAAAAAAAAAAGAAATAACAATCATAAAACAGAAGTAGTAGTAATATATTACAATCTACCTTGACGCTTCAATCTCATTCTTTCAGCAAAAGTAAGAGGTTTATCGCTAGCAGGTTCTTCTGGCTTAAGAGAACTGCTGGCACTACCACTAAAGGATCTTGTAGCACCAGCTGAACCACTTCTGGATTCTGATCTAAAAGAACCGCCACTAGCACTTCTATTAACCTTGTATTTTTCTGCAGAGCCGTAAGGTTTGTTCTTTTCAGCAAGCATTCTTTCAATTTCCGCTTCACGGTCACGCTGTTTAGCCAATAATTCAGCATCCTTTTGTCTTTGGGCAGCCATTTCACTCTTGAGTTTTTCTGCAACTTCCATCTTCTTCTTTTCCTCTTCGTTTCTTTTGGCTTGAAGCTTAGCTTCTTCTTCAGCCTTGCGTTGTCTTTCGGCTTCCTCAGCACGTTCTCTAATCATTTGTTGCAATTTAGCTTCCTTCAATTGTTGAATTCTTTCTTGTTTTTCCTTCTCCAACTTAGCAGACGCTTCGGCCTTCAACTTCTTAATTTGTTCAGTGTGGGTGGCATCAATCTTGTTTCTGTAAGATTCGTAACATGGAACAATTCTCTTCAATCTGTCACGTAACTCCATGGATTCTTCGTGTTCCTTGTTGGCCTTTTCAATCAATCTGGCCTTCATCTTACCGTATTCTTCAAGATCTTTGTCCTTTTGAACCTTACGATCTTCATCCAACAATTTCAATTCGTACTTTCTCAAAGCTCTTTCCAAGTGATCATTACGCTTGAACAACGCCTTAAGACGTTCTTGAGTGTCTCTTTGATCTTCAGTCAATTTCTCGATTTGTAATTTCTTCAAGTCGTCAATTTCCATGTTCTTCAATTCCTTCATGTCAATGTCAAGAATACCTGCCTTGTTGATTTCTTCAGCCACCTTGATCTTTTCCTTCATTCTAATTTCTTCTCTTTCCTTAGCTTGGTTTTCTTCTAATCTTCTTTGAGCTTCTTGTTCTTGTCTTTCCTTTTCGGCCTTCTTTTCGCTAGCAATCTTTTCTTCTTTCAACTTTTTGGCTTCTTCGGCTCTCTTGGCTTCTTCGACTGCTTCTTCGGCCTTTCTCTTTTCCAATAATTCCCTTCTCTTTTCCATTTCTTCAATTTCCTTAGCAATTTCCTTGTTAGCGGTTTCAATAGCCTTGGATCTTTGGGCTTCTTTTTTTTCAATCAATGAGCTATCGGTGTTGTACAACGATCTCAACAAAGTGTTAGATAATTGGGATAATTGGTTCTTGATAGAGTCATTGCTGCTGGTGAATGGGTTATTGTTGAAATAAATGATATTGGCATCATGATCAATGCTAAAGTTACCAATTAATTGGTTCTTACCACAAGTGATCAAAAGATTTTCCACTGCAACGCTGGAAAGCGCAAATTTAGTTTCTTTGAAAGTGGCCAAGTCAATCAAGTAATCGTACTTGATGTTGCTATAACTCTTGGAAACTTGTTTGAAAATCTTAACCAAGATAGTATTCAACAAGTCATTAAAGAAAACTTTGAATCTACCGGTTTCGTAAATACGGGACAAGATTGGCACCAATTCTGATTGGATGAACAATGGGTTGAAATCATCATTTTCCAAGTAGTTGAACACCGATTTCAAATCATCGTCAACAAACTTCATAAAGTTAGGGTTGTTGATGGCACTAATCATGGAGTTTCTGGTTGGTGGTTTGGCCAAGTTCAAAAGACTGGACAATCTGTTGAATTTGTTTTTTTCTTCATCGTTGTTTTCATTATAACCTTCATTGAAAGATTCAGAGATCGATAAAGTGGACAAAACAATGATCGAAGCATAATTCTTCAAGTTTTCCAAAGTGGCGTTTTGAGATTGAGAATACAAGTTGAAGAATTTTAACCAAGCAACGGATCTGTACAAAGTGTTGATAGAAACATTGAAAATCTTGGCCAAGTTTTCATAGTAGTTCAACATCATGCTTGGTTTAGCTTGTCTTTTGGACAACACCAACAAAGTGTGGATATCTTCGACAATCTTGAAACTTTCTTGGTACAATTCCAACTTCACGGCGATATTCAACCCGTTGAAACGCAATTGCAAGAATCTTTCCAAAGTGGCAGGATTGTTCAAGTCAATTTGATTCAAGGCGTTGATGGAGTTGTGACTTTGGTTGTTGGCGTAGAAATTAATGGATTGCAAATGGATTCTGATTAATTCACTAAACTTCTTGAATTCAAGCTTTCTTTGGAAGCTTTCACAAAACTTGAAACTGTGGTTAACAATGGTGCAGTAAATGACTTCCAATTGTTTGATGTTTCTAATGATATCCAAAGAAGACTTGTAGACGTCGTACATAAACTTCAAGTAAGGAGTCAACAATTCTCTGTCAGATCTGTCATTGTCGTTATCGTCAGAAACGATCGATAACAATAAAGCTTCTGGGGATTTATTATCTTCATCATCTAAGTTGCCAATAGTTTCTTCGGACTTGGCGTCGGCAGCTTTAGCCTTAGCTTTTTCTAAGCTAGCTTCAGCCAATTGCACATATCTCTTGACCACTGATCCGACAGTTTCCAACCCATTGGTGATGGTTTGGGCGTTTTTCTTGTAACTAAACAACCCCTCTTTGGCAAGTTTAGAATCCTTTTTGACCACACATAATTGGACAAACAACAAACCAATAGATTCGGCAGCAGGGGCAGACACGTACTTGAATTTTCTAGAACCAATAAATTCTTTCAAGATATCTAAGGCTTCATCACTGTTGTTGATCTTGATCAAGTGCTCACAAGTTTTGATGATGTTTTCAGGCCTGATGGCCGGTGGAGGAGCCATATTCTTAATTGATGATAATAATAACTGACACCTTTATAGAGATCATCATCGAAGGGATTGAAAGAATTTTCTGATTGATGAAAATTTTTTAGAGGTGAAAGAAAAGAAGAATAAAGTTACCCGGTGGAAGAACGGCGATAGTGATAGTGAAGATTTGCGAATTTGGATGGTATTTCCCATATCTCTGATCAAAGATTAAATAAATAATAGATTTACTACTATTATCTATTGCTAAGTATTCTATTAATGATACAATAGTAATAATAAAATTATTAATTGCAGACATATCGCTATTATATCTGTATTCACGTGATCACGGATCACTAATCATCACCAAAATTTTCTTCTTTGATTTAATTGAAAGATTGAAGATTATTGGACCATTGGCCACTACCCACGTATTTGTTTCTCCAATGTTGAGTCTTTAGGATATCTATAAGCACAAATAGAAATGCCTTCCTTTGCCAACAACAACCCATTCCACACCAGTGACCACAACACTGCGCTACTGTTCAACGATATTCCCTTTTCATTCTCTTTTTTCAATCATGTTCCCAATCCAACAACTATCGTCGATCCAGACGTTAAGTTAATGGCCAAGGCATTATTGAAAAAAGATACTAAAACCAAATTGAAATCATTAAATGGTTTATTAACTCATTTTGAACAAACGTCTCACGACTTTGATTATTCATTTCTCGCATTTTTCATTCAAGAATATCCCAAATTAGTTATCAATAATGACAAATTCATCAGACTGGCGGCTCATAAATTACCAGCTGTATTATTACAACGTTTTGGTAAAAAAATCGCGATTTATTTGAAGAGTCTTGTACCAATTTGGTTAGCGGGTCTATATGACCTGGATAAAGTGGTGGTATCAGAAACCATCAAGTCTATGCAGGCCTGCTTCAAGAATAATCAATCAAAAATTGAGTCATTATACACCCTTTTCCAAAATGAAATATTGCAAGTGATTGGAGAATTCGTCGCTTGTGAAAATATCGACACTTTGGTTGATAAAAGTACTGTACCTCAAGATGAGGCTTCCATGATGTTCACACGAGCTTTAACTAGCTATGTCTCATTATTAAACCATATGATCGCTAACGATGTGGTTCAAGAGAAAAATGTCGAATTTTTCAAAGAAATCTTGTCAAATAATGATAAACTTTGGAATCACATTTCCTCTCACCCCGACGATTATACTTACGTTTCATTGAAAAAAGCCCTACTCACTTTACTCAATACCTGCTTCATGTCATCAAAAGAAAACTACAAATTGAGCAATTCTGCAATTTTCAAGCAAGTTTTCAAACTCATGAAGGCCATTCCTAATTATAAGAGTTTTTATGCTTCTATGATGGATTTGATCATTGTGACATTAATCAACTTAGACTTATCATCTCTCAAGGCTGACAATTTGGCAAAGTTTAAAAAGGCGTTTTCTAAATTTTTGTCAATTGGGTCATTCAATAATAGTGAATTATTCAGCTATTTAGATATACTATACGGAAAGTTTTCCAATTCAATCCTTGATTGCAGTTCAATTGATGATTTCAATAATTTCATGATTATTCCATTTAGTACCTTGCGTCTCAACAATCCTTCATCTGCAATCAAGTTCTTCAAATTTTTCAACATTCATTGCAGCAAATTTTATGAAAACCTTCCGGAGAAATCGCGTTTTGTTGATCTATTGCAATCACAAATCGCCCACACCAACATTAATGAAAACTATTCCTTTATTATGAACATACTATGTCAATCAGATTTAGACTCAATTTTAACATATCTCAATGATAAAGTCGCGGAAGACAATGTGGCAAATTATACTAAACTCTTACGGAAACTCGAAAACCAAAAATCTGCATATTCATATTACTGCAAATTTTTCAATGGTTTATTGAAAAATGACTCCCTTTTCAAAGCTTTTGGTGACCTTTCCTTTGAAGGAGTTAGAGATACACATGATGGATCAGAAAATCAGCAAATGATTTTAGAGTTGTTTTTGACAATAATCAAAAATAATGACTATGACTATGATATCAATAAGTTGGCAATCATAAATTTTTTGAGCTCGAATATTTCTCCATATTTGGAAAATAACCATTTCAAACTAATCACGAAGATTTTTGTCGTGGTAGACAACAATTTTAAATCAAGCGCCCTTTCCAGTATTCCAGAGTTCGAATTTTCGAAAAATATTTCTAATCGACTTGAAGATCTTGTTGAATGGGTGAGTTGCAAGGCTGATGATAGTGAATTAAAGGCAAAATTTGTCACCTTTTTGGACAGTTTTGCAAACTTCAGTCAAATCAATTCTGAATCTTTAAACTCTTATATCACCAATAATTTGGTTTTGGTGACCTCTGACATGATCTCAAAGTACAGCGTTATTCTACGAATTGTCTTTAAATATTGCAAAACTGAGACTTGGGCAATCCTTTATCTTGCAGTATTAGCTGACTTGAAGCAAGAGAATTTGGTGGGTTTCTGGCAACAATTTTCGGCTACAAAGAATTTTGACCGAGATATAATTGATTTCAATAACCATTTTGGCAAGCTAAGTGAGAAAAAGGGATTTTTTGGGATCTTCTGGGAAATCTTGGACACCTCAGATTCAGCTGCTGACAAAAAACCGATCGAAAATATTTTAAACAAAGTGGAGAATATCATTGAACAAAATGAACAATTGCATCAGTTGTACTTCAACTCATTGATCAATTATTTATCATTTAATAAAGGTGCAAGAATTATTACCTATTTCTTGACAAGATTTTCTAGCTCTGTTGGAAATTTAGGAAAGTCTATCATTCCATCAACTGAAGATTTTCTTCATCAGTATGTGAAATTTTTCGACACCAATCATGCATTATGCTTGGCACTCAATGAAAATTGTTTGAATAACTATATTTATACGGCTTTTAATAAGTTCCCATCAGAATTGAATGAATCAAAATTCAAATTCCAGAATATTGACCAGTTGATCATTTATGGAAATTTCGTGTTGAGTTTGGTTGCCAAATCAGAAAATCAGCTTGGTTTGAATGCCTCAGAATATGACAGTTTGTTGATCAATCTTGGGTCATTGTCGTTATTCACCGCCGATTACAAACTTTTCAATACTTCAAACAATATCTTGGATAACTTGGAAGGGGTCAAATCAATTGAAAATATGGATAATGTTCTAATAGATTTTAGGGAACGTGCTACCGCTCAAATATTGAAAAAGTTTTCTAAGGATCAAACTTTTTCAGTGAGAAGTCTCATTGATGCTAATGATTCCAACTCAATTGTGAAAAGTCTTGATTCCAATATCAATTCTGGAAATGAGTTTATCAAATTTTACTCTGCCAAACTTTATGAAGATTTGTCAATGAAATGTGTTTCAAAGCTGGATGTCGAAGAAAATATTTTCCCGCTAATTCAAAGCAATTACATCAAACCGAAGAAATTTTTGCATCTTTTCAGCTTGATGCCTATTCTTGCCTCAGTTTTAACTAAGCAGAATTTTGAATTTTTCACAAAAACCTTATTATCAGAACTTTTGGGATATAGATCAATCACCAGCTCATCATTGTCGATAATTTTGACCCATTTGGTGATGTTAAATAATTTACTCATAGCTCAACAAGAAGTATCTTTACCAAAGATCCAGTTGAACATGTTGATTAGAAATTTTCAAAGTTGGTTGGGCTCCGATATTAGTTATGATGTGGAGTTTATTCCTGTACGTGTACAATTGGTGAATTTCTTCAAAGTGTATTTATCGAAAAATCCTAGATTGAATGAATCAATGGAATTTGTTATTACTGACTTGTTTATTGAATCATTGAACATCGTTTCCAGCTCATCGATAGAGTCTTTAGAGGAATTTGAAGGTGAAACTAGTGAAGCAAGTTTGGATATTTCTTTGAATATCAATCTTAACTACAGTTTATTGAAATTTTTCGATGTATTGAAGAATTTCTTTAATATGGAGGAAAACAGTCACTTGGTTGAAGAATATTGGTCAAAGGATTCTAGAACGGAAATCAACGATGAGTTCAACAGGATCTTGTCATCTTTTTTCAAAAACCACTATATTAGACAATTCAATTTGAATCAAGGCACTCTTTTAATCCTTGGTTCTTACAAAAAACATTATATCAATGGTAATTTGGATTTCACAGAGTTCAAAACTTCTCTCAATGATTTGGTATCCAGTTTTGTGAATGACCAATCGGGTAACAATATTGTGTTATTGGAAATGAGAAAATTGATGTTTTGGTTGATGGCTAAAGTAATTGGGCTTTGCCAAAAAGATTTCATTTTGGAGTTTGCATTAAACTATAAATCTATGGTGAATAATAGTGCCTCGATTGAAAATAATGATAAAATCTTCAAAATCCCTCAACAATTAATTAACTCAATCAAAAACGCTCCTGGAGAGTTTATTGAGTTTGAGTCTCTTGGAAAGACATACAGTTATTTGTGGAGTTGGTTGGAAATTCTCAACATGTTTTATCCTAATATTCCTGGGTTTTTACAAAGTATTTATTTGAACCAATTGCCAGAAAATTCAATCGACGAGTTGCTCGGGTTCATATTTAACCAAATCGATCTCTCTAATGACCAACTTATAGATATGAAGAAGTCAAAATCCCTCAGCTTTGATTTCAAAAGCTATGATATTTTTAATGCTGGCGGCAGCGATGATTTGGATGATGTAAAAATCTTGCTAATTCATTTATATTACATGATCCTTTCTAAATTCCGTTTCATTTCTCAAAACTGGTTTATGGGAATTAGAAATAAACAATTCAAGAGTACTTTGGAAGCCTTCACCACACGATACATTTCCCCAACAATCATTGCCCTTGCCTTGGATAATATTGAAGAACTTCTCGAATCTGATAGTCATGACGATAATGCTGAAGATGACGAGGATTACCATACCGTGAAATTCAACAAATCCAACAATGAGATCAAGTCGCAATATTTCATTGATGACCAATCAACAGAATTATCGGTGAAATTACCAAAATCTTTCCCTCTTAGTAATATCATCATGGAAGCGCCGATCCGACTTGGGGTCAAGGAAAATGTCTGGCAATCATGGATTTTGGCATGTCAGAGCTTGGTGAATAACGGGAAATTCAAAACCTCCTCGACTTCGAACCAAGAAAACGTGTGTAACTTAATCATTGAGGCGGTGAATTTATTCGATAAGAACATCAAATTGCATTTCAAAGGATTTGAAGAATGTGCGATTTGTTATGCCATTTTGCATGCCCAAGATAAATCATTACCAGCAAAGAATTGTCAAACTTGTCATAAACAGTTTCACGTTGGGTGTTTGTTGAAGTGGTTTAAGAGCTCGGGTAATAATACTTGTCCACTTTGTAGACAAGAATTCAATTTCAGAGTTGGGGTATAATATATACATTCTCGCTGGTTATTCATGTATATTCATGTTTGTTTTTACATATATTGTACATTATTAATAAAAAGTTTTGTTTCATTTCTTGCTATTTTTATTTAATCTGTACAATTTTTTTATTGTTAAGAATAAATTATCTATGCTTCTTTACAGAAATTTCTTCTTTCTTTGATTCTTTTCAGGCACATTCGTTCCAATAAATAGCACTGTACCTCAATAGTCCATCAAGTAAGAGGCCCTCTTTCAATGAAGAAGAGAACTTTCTTGCAATAAAGAAAAAGATTTTCTTAATGAGCATGTCTTTCTTTCGATAAAGAAGCACAGAGCAATTTAACGAGATACGCTACAGATAAAATTAACAGGTAAGTTTAAGTAAGCATTAGAATATATATGATACACATCATCTTTATTCAATTACCGCCTCTACGAACACCACTGACGATATCATCGACACGCAATAACAAACAAGCACTTTCAATGGCAGTCTTAATGCTCTGCTGTTTGATAACTTCTGGCTCCCAAATTCCGTATTCTTTCATATCTACTACTTTACCGGTCTCCCCATCGATCCCAAAAGTGTGGTTCCCAGTGGCGTGCTTGGCTCTCAACTGCGAAACTACTCTAATTGGATTACCCCCGGCATTTTGAATCAAAGTTCTGGCAATCACTTCCATGGCATCGGCCACCGCCTTATATGGCAACTGGGTGATCCCTTCAATGAACTTGGCTTTTTCCGAAAGTTTGACGGCGACAGCCATTTCAGTGGCCCCACCCCCTGGAGAAAGTGATGGTTCGAACAACACGTTTCTGGTGACAGCCATGGCGTCCTGTAAATTACGTTCAATCTCATTGAGGACATCCTTGGATGGACCACGCAATAACACAGTACACGCTTGAGGGTCTTTGCATTTCACCAAGCAGGAGAAATATTCATCACCGATCAATTCAACTTTGAAAAGCCCACACTTGGAACCAATGTCGGATTCTCTAAGGTCTTCGACCCGGTTGACAATAGTGGCCCCGGTGGCTCTGGCAATACGGTTGTTATCGGATTTCTTCACTCTTCTAAGCGCAGTGACTCCACCTTTCAAGAGATAATGCTGGGCCAAATCAGAAACCCCCTTTTCGGTGATCACCAAATCTGGTTTCAATTCCAAGATCTGGTCACAGAGTAATTTCACTTGTTCTTCTTCAATTTGTAAAATCTTGTTCCAATCATCTTCGTTGGTGATTTCAATATCGGTCTGCGATTCTCCCTTCTTGTACTCGAGTGGACAATCCAACAACATAACTCTAGGATTTTCAATGTGACGTCTCATTTTTGGGTGAGTAATGTCTTTATTCAAGATCACACCATCAATAACTTCACAATCTTCCACTTCGCCACCAGGGATTTTTTCCACTCTGACGTATCTTTTGATGTCGATTTCCTTGTGATCGTTCTCATTCACCAGGACGGTTTTCACAGCCTTCAATGCCAATTGGCACATTTTATCACTCCACTTGGCAATGTATTTGGTACCGATTGAGGCGCTGATCAACTTGATCATCGCACTTTCGTTATCAATATCAATTGGTTTAGAAATCTCATGGATTGTATCCAATGCGTCGCTAAGAGCCTGCTTCAAAGCTTGGATAATGATCACTGGATGGATATTTTTCTTCTCAATATATTGGAATGTCTGTGCCAAAATTTCTCCGGCCAAAATAATCACAGAGGTGGTACCATCGCCAACTTCTTCATCTTGGGTTCTGGAAAGTTCAATCATCGATTTTGCAGCTGGATGTGAGACATCGATTTCTCTAAGGATGGCGTGTCCGTCATTGGTAAGGACAATCCCTCCCATAGGATCCAAAAGCATTTTGAGCATCGCTTTTGGACCAAGACAAGTTCTGATAATGTCGGCCACCGCCTTTGCAGCGGTGATATTCGAGACCTGGGCTTCGCGGCCGGTCTTACGTTCCGTAGAAGTGTTCATAAATACCACAGGGGCCTGCATGGTATCGTTTTGAAATTGGTATTTGATTGATCAGGTTCAGTGGCACACTCCCATCAACAAATATTCTTTAAAGTTGGTGATTTTTCACTACTGTGGGATATTTTTTTTCCTCTTCATTTCTGTACGGTGTGTGGGTGTCTTTACGATATGCGCACTACACATGAAGGACATATATCCGAAAATTGTGCGATTATTTGGGGAAATTATTAATAAGTGTTAGTGATTACTTTTTTTTTTTAGCTATATTGATATATTGCTCTCCCTTTTTGTGCAGGAAAACATTGGTGGGCTGAATCAGGGCTTCATGGAGATATTAATTACATGTATTCAGTTGAAATATCAACGAAAGAAGTGGTTCAGTCTGGTTGATATTAGGCTATTTCAGCTGATTGGACCCTCTGCTGGCAGAAGGGTTAGTATCAGAGAAAGAATACTAGTTCTTCTACTTACATCAATTGGAAGGAGGGTACTCAACAGTATAAAAAGACTTTACTACATTGTAACCAAACATTACTTGTATGTAACATCAGTTGGGTTGCATTATAAGATAACCGGTTAGGAGAATTTGTATTGGAGCGAATATGATAAAAATATTATATATTATGGTTTGTATAACACCTAATGGCCAATGGTTTCTATATAATGTGTCACAAATATTGTTGCTCCATTTCATGCGTTTTGTGTTACCTCTTTCCTAAGGACGGGATCTATATGCCCTCAAAAAAAAAAAAAAAAAAAAAAAATTAGATGATTTCCCACCTTGAGGAGATTCCAAAATGTGTCTTGTGATACTTGAGGCCAAATAATACTGGCTATTCCTAAATATATGGTGCTTGTTATAATTACTAGAGAGGGATCTTTGACTAGAAATGTATATGTATAAGAAAGGATTGAACAGTGTCTTCGATTGTTAATTCCTTTTCCGGAAAGCAAGGGTGGTCCAAGGGTTGGTTTTTGTTCCTTGTTAAAACGCTGAGCTAGGTGGGACCTTTCTTTTTATATCATAAACATTATTAGTTAGCAAACCACAGTAGATTGTGTATATTAGACGAAGTGGTTACACTTGTCTTGTATTGATTGGCTTGTTCCCTTTTTCCAACAATATTTTTGCCCCTTCAATAAACAGAGATTTGATTTCATGGACTAATGTGTAGAATTGTTTAATAAAAATCTTTTGGAATGGTTTTCTGCTATAAAACACAAACTTCATTGGTCTTGGTTTTTCTTTGAAGGACTTCTAAGTGATGTCCTCAAACTTGGTGTTTGGTGTTGCGTCCATGAGAGGACAGATCACAACTCCGAAAGAGATAATACAACACTATTACTTCCATTACCAATAAACAAAAAAAATGAAAAGTGCAATCAGAATAAGCAGATATCAGAAATATAAACATACAGATCCTTGGTCTTTAGTATATGTCCAGTTTTAGAGCTTGAATGCTTTTAGTAGAAAAGGGAATGAGAGGCGTGTTACTTGTAATAACAAAATTTAATTATTCTTTGAAGAATAACATATCAGATATCGTTTCTTTTTTTGAAGAAACTATTATTTTACAATATTTATCAATCATTCAAAGAAATATAAATATAACGGTGGAATGGAGTACAATAATAATACACAATGCCAATAATTCAGAATATGTGCCAAATATACGGATCGATGATCTGGTACCAGTATCTTGGTACTCTAGTGGGCAAGAATCTGTAGCTTTTCTCTAAAATTTATGTAAAAAAAAAGTTTCTAATCCTTTTTTCTAATCCTTTTTTATTATTACTTTTCTTCACTTTGGAATACTCCTTTCTGAACTGAAAAAACTTTGAACAAAGTTTGGATGGATTATGTCTATGAAAGATCCCCTTATATCACCAATGATGATATAATGATGACATCGAATAGATTTTTCGAAATCAGATGGCTGAAATTCACCGTATTCAAGTTTTAGTTCCACTAAAACAGCCCTCGAGGATCCTGGAAGCTAAGTTCCTGATGGTCTCTTTACCTAGCGAGTAGAAGACAAAGTAGAGGAATAGTTAAATTCAAGCGTTTCCAACTCAAAAAACGTGCGGATGAAATCGTTGATGCTAATAATTTGATTTTACAGTTGCCTGAAAGAGTCAAGACATAGGGGCCCAGCTAGCCAGAGATAGAAGTTGCATGTGAACACAAGAAATCTCTATGCGGTAACATGTGTTTTAGATATCAAATAAGCATTCTTTGTGCGGGCTACGTTCATTAAAATTTGTTTTCATACACTATTAAGTTGAATTGAAAAGATTTGAAGCCTCATTTCGAGTTTGAACTTCAAATAATTGTAGTTAATATTTTATATAGTAATGGTAACAGACCTAACAATCAATGGATATTGTGTGATTATTGTATATTACAGACTAGCGAACTATTGGTTAATGATTTTATTAGCTACTTGAAGTTATTAGTTGAATATTTTTTCCCGTTTGCAATATCACACTAAACCATAGATAGACCCCCCTTTCGGTTCCTGCAAAATAGTTGAGGACTGATCATTGCAACTCAGGAATAGCAACTCAGGAATATTACCGACAGTTCCTTAGTCACTTAGAGATAAGTATTGTAGGTCCCATGATATTGGTATGGCATATTTGCATAGGATTCAACTAATACTTTTTTTAATGGGAATATACTTTGTTGAAGAATTAGAGAATGGTTCTTTCGAAATAGCATCTATTTATATAAAACATTAAACATAACTCACATATATATAAAAAAAAAAAAGAAATAAATCAATAAATAGTCCCCAAATGAATGAATAGAAAAGGTCACAAAAACAAAAACAAAAAAAAGACAATACAAGGTACACAAATTTGGAGAAACAAACTAACAAATAATAGACAATTCACTAAATAACCTTCACTAATAATGGAGCTAAGGTAAACCCAAACCAGTCTCTATCAAAGAGGCCATAAATGCCTGTAGCCACATCACTAATCACTAGTAACTCCCATATAGATCTTGCTTATATAATTGTGCCAGAGAACGCTGTTCTCATCGAATTTAAACACCAACCCTTGATGTTCTGGCGAAGAACTACCCCCAATGCTACTGTAGGCGCACCAGAAATAACCCCAGCACATGTCACTTGGGAGCCAACCCTTGGATGGCTCACCGAGTCCATTGTGAACTTCTGGCGCGTCAGGAGGAATGATGGCATCAGTGATCTTCAATGTCCCCTTGTAGAACTTCTGAACCTCTTCTTTAGTCTGGAACCCATTCTTCTCCCGTTGAGATTCGAAATCACGCTCATAAGAATCGGTACGTTTACAAGTAGTGACCCCAGAATTGATCCACACAAGAGAATCGTCGTCGCTGGAAATATGTCCCGGGTGGGTGGCGCACAACTCTTTGGCTTTAAGATCTTTACGATTCTCGGCCTTGGTGAGCGGTCCAACAGCAGCCACATGGTATTTATTGAATTCGTAGTTTTCATTCCCAGCAATGCTTTGGGAGAGCCAAAAGAGTTCCTTGTCACCCCATACTCGTTCCATAACCGGTTTCCAGAAACTTAGCTGGACAGAGATTGGAATACCAGCCCAATACTCTGGTCTTTTAATCGCCACCACTCCTGATTCCATATAATGCTTATAGCGACTTCCCATGTAACGGTTTTTCAAAGTTTTGTCAGTGGAAGCATTGATACCAAACATCCAATTTTCAAGTTCAGTTGGCAACATTGCTTTGAAGAAATCGACATCAGTTTCGGAAATCTCTTCATCATGACTGCGGTCTTTGTAAAACAAAGAATGTGAGTTAATATACTGAGAAGTCTCAAAGAAATAACTTGGGTTGACATAAGGAACAATATCAGAGTCCACAAGAAGCAGTTCGTCAAATGAATTGAAAATATACGCCAAAAGCTTGTTGGTGTAAGAGGAAAAGTATTCTTTATAATCATCAGCAATACACCTGTCAACATTGACAAACCAAAGGTCTTGTTTTGGGAAAGTATTGCTAAATCTAAAATTATTGCGGCTATTGCTAGCCAAAGATTCCAACTTGGAGTAATCTGCGGTTGGATATTCGATTGAGTTTGCCCTAGCCAATCGGACAAGCTCAAGCTGATTGGCTGGTGATAAATCACCCTTGTGAACAATTTGAATTGGCATGGTGTTTCCCACAGCTCTTAAAGCTCTGATAAGAGCAGAGGTATCGTCAAAGAATTTATCAGCACTCGACATTACAATACCACGACCACTAAATCGCGAGCGCAAATGATTGAAGAATGATTCATTGTACCCCACATCGATATTTGAAGATATCTTCAACTTGTTTTCAAACATCGACTCATCTAAATTGTTGATGGTTTCTTGATGATTGCTTTCAACTGCAGTCGGAGGCCCTAAAGTCTGTTCTCCGGTCCAGTGCACAAAGATCGGTAATTTTCTAGATATCCAGCCGTAAATTTTGGTTTCAATGTTGCGATAATTATGATTTTCAAAATCATTGGTATTGCGATCCAAGAATGCTTGATAGTTGGAAGAATTGTCGTCTTTACCAAAACATTCTTGGTACACCGCTAAATGATGAATATCATTGATCATGTCATACTGGGCCTTTGTCCCCTTTTCCAATTCTGCATAATACTTTAATTCAAGTTGATTTTTATCCGATTCGGTCGTCCACAGCTCTGGTCTTTCAGAATCGTGTCCATTTTCATCCTCGAATTTGTCACGACGAGTAGCTTCTAACTTCCGAAGTTGGGACTCCATCCAACGTTCTTTACTTTCAAACAACTCTTTATTGAAATCATCCATCCACTCATTACGGATTTGCCAGTTGGAGTCTGCTTTATAAAGCTGTTCAAAATATAAGCTGCACCTATCCTGTAAGGGACGGCTTACCACTGATGAACCATGGAAATCAACCATGGACGCAAGGTTCTTATGGTTGAGCTTGTCAAATATCGCAACATTTTTCACCAGCAGTTCAATGGTATCGTCGTCATAAGTGGCGTTCGAATCATGTTGGGATTCTTCAGAGGACACCTTTAAATAATCATCAGTAAGAGTCCGAAGCCGTTGAGAATATGACGAGCTATAACCAGTATATATGAGTTGAATACTGAGGAGCAAGACAATCACTAATAGTGGACACGACCGCCTTAGAAAGAATCGCAGTATTGAGGCCATGGAAATATTGTTGAAGTTTTGGTGGTTAAGAAACCTTTGGTGATATGTAAGTGTTTAGAGAGGGAGGCTTTTCATATATATATATACATGATTGGGGGTGTTTGGGTGTCCTAAAATTTAAGTTTAAATTTTTTTTTAGAAAAAGCGATTGAAGTTACCCTATACATGCACGATGACGCCTGGGATTATGCGGAGTATAGCCTTGCTCTGATCCTCCTTCGTGATAATTATCACCAAGCCCCCCAAAATGTATAATCTTTGGAGCAATAAATTAGGAGATCATATGAATGCTTGTTTGTTTGTTTGTTTGTTTGTTTGTTTGCTTTTTCCTTTTCTTTCTTTTTTCCTTTTCTTCCTTTTTTTTTGGTTTTTCTTTAGTGGGACGTTATAATTCCAGGATAAAACCAGCATATCAGAATATCGGGTTGCTTGGAAGCTCAGAGAGGCTCTCTCTGTAAAATATAATAAATCTGAGAACCTTTGGAACATCATATCAATTTTTGATCTGTCATTTCACGGATAAGAGCTTACAGATATTCAATACATTCTTCGTAAAATAAAAAGTCTGAATTCAAACGTTAATGTACAAAAATCCTCGAAGTTCCCCGAGTTTTTCTACATTTTTCGTACCTTATTTCATGTTGCTACATATTTGCAGTTTACCAATATCAATTGTTACAAAGAATGTAGCTTCCAATCATTTCAGAGCACTTCATATCATGTTATCTTGAACAATTAAAATAGAGTGAATTACATATTAGCACCCATTAGGAGGATACCAAAAATAACAGAGGTTGGCATACTGATGATGGAGACAACGATAATTTTCATTTATTTCGATCATTTATTTTAATGTCAAAGTGACAGAAAATTCTTGTCAAACAGATAAGTATACGTATACATATTTATACTCAAACTCATGAACGTTCACCAAGAGACAAGCCTTTGGCTAAACGGTTTTCAGCCAAAGCAGCAATAATGGCAGCTCCAGCACCACTACCATCTTCAGCAGCGACAATCTTGATTGGATGCTTGTCAGCTGGCAAGTTCCAGTCAAAGATATCGTTTAAGGAGTTGGCAGCTCTTTCCTTAAAGTTTGGATACTTGTTGTACACTGAACCATCGGCAGCAGCGTGACATTCAGTCAAACCTCTCTTCTTGGCCAATGCAGCAATACCACAGACAGAAAGTCTGGAAGATCTTTCCCCGACAAATTCCGCCAATTTTCTAATCAAGTGTCTTTCTGGCTTGGTGGTCTTGATACCGAGCAATGTTTGGATCAACTCGTTGGTGTCACTAAGATTTTCAAATGGGTCTTCTTCAATCTTGGCTGGGAAGGAGGTGTCCAAAATGTAGGCTTCATTCAACTTGCTGACATCTTGGTTCTTGAAGATAAAGCCATCGGCGTACAAATCGAGCAAAACCAATCTCATCACTTCACCCAAGTAGTAACCACTAATCATTTTTTCAAAAGTCTGCTGGCCAGGTCTTGGACTTTCTTCATCAATGATAACATCGTACTTGGTACGAGGCAAAACCTTGTGTTCATTGTCAAAAGCCCCATATTCACAATTGATGGCCATCAAACCTTCAAGACCAACATCATCACACAACTTGCCTTCCAACTTTGGGATTCTGTTGACTTTTTCAAAGTAAGCACCGTTACAACCAGTCCCGAAAATCAACCCCATTTGGGTTTCAGGATCAGTGTAGGCCGAGGCCACCAAAGTACCGGTAGTGTCATTGATCAAGGCAGTGACTTCGATTGGCAAATCATACTTGTTCAAAGCCTTTTGCAACATAGGGACAACATCGTGGCCTTCGACGCCTTTGATGTCGTAACCCTTAGTCCAACGTTGCAAAACCCCATGGTTCAAAGCAGCCTGAGTAGCAGGATAGGAGAAGGTGAACCCGAGTGGCAATTTCTTGTCAGATCCTTCAGGGAATTCTTCGTGGAGGAAGTCCTTAAGGGAGACCGCGATGAAATCCCACAAGTTTTCGCTATCGGTGGTACGAATATCCTTAGGCAAAGCAAACTTGGATTGGATGGTGTCAAAAGTTCTATCACCCCCAAGCTTGATCAAACAAACTCTGAGGTTGGTTCCACCCAAATCAATGGCCAAATAGTCACCCTTTTCCTTACCGGTTGGGTACTCAAACACCCACCCTGGAATCATTGGAATGTTACCCCCAGTTTTAGAGAGACCTTTTTCAAGCTCGCTAACAAAATGGGTGGTGATTGACTTAAGTTTTTCAGGAGTCACCCAGAAGAGGGTATGGAGTTGTTCGATTTTTTCCTTCAAGGATTCAGGAACATCGATTAAAGAGCCCTATAAAAATGTTAGTCAAAAAAGATACTTTGATTTGCTCAATTTTTTCCATTATTTTTCCATTCTTTTTCCATTTTAGCATTTCATACTTTTCTGGTAGGTGGTTTTTTTGGGCCGAGGTGAACCATTTTTATTTGTGGTGAATTATTATCTGATAATGTTGAGCTAAACAATAGAGAAATGGAAAATCTGGCGATCGCGCACAAAAACTCCACGGAGAAACTATTTGTATCGTGATGAGCGGGGCGGGAAAATTTGGGGTTGACCGGGTGACGCTCTGTTTGTCACCTTTTTCCGATGCATCATGTGATGGAGGTGCGGACAAAAAAATCCGGGGGTGGGGAGATCTTTTCCCAAAAGGGGAGCAGGGTGCAGGATCGATATCACCATCATGGATAACCTCGAGCAAATGGTAATTGCATATTCTTTTGTGCTGTTCTGTGCCTTTCGGCACTGGTCAGTGCATTTTCTCAGCTACCTACCTATCTTTCTTCATCCAGATTTTGTCCACAGAGTTGTCCGGCTTGCAAAATCTTTATTTCTGAATGTCTTACATACCACAGTCCTCCCAATCAACAGAAATCTTACCCTTGATATCACACTAGATACCATAAACCAAATACTATCACCATAATATTATAATGCTCATGCCCGTATTATAAACAGGCAGGTTGTTACAAAATGTACAGATTGTCTACAATATCGAATCAATCAACCAACCGTGGCAGTGATCATCGTGATGAAATACACGATACCAAACATAATTATCCCCCAAAACCACGTGGTTATTGATGAAAGTCCCGTGGCCCATCGAGAGATGATAAGCATGATCCATGCAACAAGAATCCCTAAGGATTCCGAAACTTGCCTGACCGTCCCGATAACTGATAATTCCAATATCGAAAACAAGATCCACGCAAACATTTTGATCACTCCCTTCAAACTGAAACTCCGCATATTCCACCAAATGATTTTGGTCATCACTAACAACATGCCAAGGAGAAAATAACGGTATAATGCAAACGACAAGATTTGAACCTGTGGCATGTTGGTTACATTATAAACTTTTTGGGCAGCCACCATCGACTGATAATCCGGAATGATATTATTATCAAGCAACTGACCAAACGTCGCAGCACATTGTGTATAAAATTCTTCCTCTTGTTCAATGTCGTTGGATATCCCTGAAAAAATGTCTTGAGTAAGCCCTAAAAAGTTTTCAAATAGTGGGTGGGATTCCCGAATTGATTCCTTGAACGAAGCAGAAGACATCATCATTGTCGTCACCCATTGAAGAAAATGAACCGTTAATTTTTTGTTGGAATAATAACCAATCTCAGAAGACTGCATGCCAAGGGAAATCGAATCAATTTGTAGCAAAATATTGCATTCGTTCAAGAAATAATCAATAATCTCATCAACAGGATGGTTTCCGTTTCTTGGAATCATCACAAGATTGTTAAGAATCAGTATTACAATCTTCGATACTAAAAGATCCTCATCCACCAAGAAATTCGATAACAACTTTTTGACCAACCCCGATTTGATAATTTTCTCATGTAATTTATAATCATTAGTAAGACAGCAAAGCAAGTTCAATGCTGAAGCTCGAAAATCTTCATAATTTTTTGAACTTCCATCGTGCATATTTCCATCCTGGTTAATAATTGGGGCGATCACCGCTTCAATAATCTTGGTTTCCATCATCACTTCTAATAATTGCGGGTTGGTAGGAGTTTGTGATGCGAGAGCTAATAAACACTTGTATGCCTTCCCTCTAATTATGTCATCCTTATCTTTTGTAGATTGGCACAATAAATAAAAGCTGCATAGCAAATCCCGATGCCCAAGAACATACCCTACTGCTCCGGCAAATGATAATTGTTGAGTTAGAACACAGAGTGCTAAATTGACCAGCTCTGGCAGATCCCTACTCAACAAACCCACAAGTTGGTCACAAAGGTCAGGGTTAAAATCCAACGCGGTAACCATGGTAAACGACAGGTAAAGATCAGCTAACAACTGGTAAACATCATGATCACAATTCGATGGTAAAAGTTTCAAAAGAACTTTCTTGTCAGATAAATATCTACCTATAGTTTTCATTGCATCGTTATTTTTAGTTTCATAATATGTTTTGTACATCTCAATAATCGACCGAAACATCCCCACTCCTAATCCCAAGCTCCTGATTTCTTCTTTCGTCAATTGCTTATTCGGAGTTGCCTGCAACTTTTCTGTGAACTTATCAATGAATGCTATTGCCATAGAATCATAGCATCCTGCCACCAAAAGCCGCTCATTTTTCACCGTTCCTTTGGCAATCATTGATGAGAAGGTCCTGATAAATACCAGCAGCTGGTACTTGATATTCGCCTTCCTGAAAAATCTTATTACCCCTTCCAAAAACCTAACAGTGGACTTAAACACCTCCAGCGAGATCTCATCTTTTTGCAGCCACTGGCTTTGCATCAACATTAACAAACTAGCAACACAGCCCCTAATGGCCATTGGATCCGCTTTGATACCCTCAGAAAAATCATCTTCTGTATTGATTATTTGCACAATCTTATCAATAATCTCATAGTATTCTTTGGAGCCAATATCACTGGTGAAGGCGACATTGCTGGCACCAAGGATAAGATACCCAGCATCTTGTAGCTTGAGATCTGCGGTTTTTAAAAGAAGATTCTGGCATCGTGAACGGAATTTTTCATGTTCTGACGATTCTAGAGCATTATGGTTGTGAATAACTGCAAGATAAACCACAAGATTGGCCGCCCGGCTCTTCACCTTTATCAGCCTTGAATCATCGTACGTCAAGTCCAAGCATCGTTGCAAGACACCAGTTCCATGTTCCAAGTGTGATTTGACTTCTTGGACTTTTAAATCAAAGAAGAGCATAAAGTATTTGAAAACGGCAACCAAAATATCCTCATCTTCAGTCAGGATTAGTAGTTTATTGACAGAATCCATGATCTTGAGACATTGTGCTAGGAATATTGTTTGATGACTTGTCACGGCTTGAAAAATCATACCACAACTCTGCAATGCAAATTCCAATTTTCGGATTTCCTGATTCAGATACTCCAGTTGCTGCTGGATTCTCGGGAGTACATACTCTGTGAATATTGGCGATTTTTCCACGAGTTCTAATCTCTTTGCGGGAAACCGTGGGAAGAGACCAAACACTCTTCTTTTCACCTCATTTAGTATCCACTCATCAGTCACCACTTCACAAAATCTCCAAACTTGTTCAAAAAGTTCCCAGTCCTCTAAAATTTTAAGTTTCTGATCATCTTGATTTTCGATTTCTTCGGTGATTTTCTCAAGAAGCCTGCAAAGCTCTTTGAGTTCCCTACATTCTTGCGGATTCGTTGAACTTAGATATGGCAAGTAACTAAACACACATTTTAGAATATCACAGTCGAATATAATATCTATCCCGATCTTCGGCGAGCCGTATATTAGGTCAATTAATGATCCAACAACACAACAAAATACAGAACTATCAGCATCTTGATTCTCAATGTGCACAAATGGAGTTTTGATGTTTTGCTTCGCAGATACAGGCTGTAATTTCTTGAAAGCTTCTAGCAATCGATCGTTCCTATCCTTCATAATCAAGGAATTTCCAGAGAAGTAACGCAATATATTAAAAGGGATAGATGAAAAAAAAAAGATTCCTTTGACAAACTATTGAGACATTGAATTACCCATCGATTTGATACACCTGAAGCTTACCCGGATAAATGTTCCAACTCTTCATGTAGTTTGCAGCTTTTCTGGTACCTTAATCAACAACCAAAGTGGTCATTATTGTCTCATTCAAGATTGACTTTGGATCTCAAAATACAAGGATATAATAAAACCGATAAAAAATTTAATAAAATTTAATAAAACTCAATAGAATTATACGAGAAATGAACAGAAAATGAATAAAAATGATGAGAGAAAAAACAAAAAGAATGAAAAATGGCTGAACAATAAACAAACAAAACAAAAAAGCAGTAATTTAACCGTAATATATTATAATTCTCGAAAGATACAAATTGAGAACCGAAAAGCATAATCTGAAAAGCTTTTACCATTGGGTTTTGTATAGTTGTAGCAAATCTTCCCAATCTTGAGTTTTTCTTCTATTCCAGTAACTCTTTTCTCCTCTCACAAAATTCCAATTCAATAAGATATCATCATCACTAGAATCAGCGCCATCTTTGGCGAAAAACTTTGGAACATGTTTTTGTCCACTAATTTCCATCTCTTTACGACGGTCTCTCTGTTTTTGTTCGAGTTCAACCTTGAGAGTTTCGGCAGTATCAACATCCCCATTTTCATACTTTTGAAGATCTGGTCTAAGACGTGAATCTGTTGGTGGCAAATTCTTCTCTTCAAGGGCCGTGATTTCGTTGAGTTGGGCTGCAAAGTTCGTGAAGCCCCATTTCTTCTGAGAGTTAGGAAGTAGTGGGCTAGCTGCCCAGATTTCCGTTTCATTATCGCCTTCTCCTGCTTTCTTCTTACTATTGAGTGAGGAGAGTGGCGCCAAGAAGAGCTTCTCTTTCCAACTACCCTTGATGATCACATTACGTAACTTGTCATCAGCATCATAGGCTTTGATGGTTACTTCTTCCGATCTTCCTGTGAACATCCCGCCAGGCTTGAATTCCACCACGGACTTCTCACCAGTAGAGCAATTGATGGTAATACTATCTACCGGTTCAATATATTTTTCTCCGGCAATCAAATTTCTCAATAAAGTGGTTGGTTGATTCCATTCGTAAACTTCTCCAGTAGCTTTAAACGTCAATTTGAATGACCCTTTATTGATGAGTTCAAGCGACTTACCCCAGAACTTATTGACCGGCATAATAGTGCTACTAATTTCCCAATCGGCATTATCAATATGGAGACAGAAAATCGGTGGCTTATGGCAAACTTTTTCAAGAATAAGACGATAGTTCAAATCATCACGAACAAGCTCATAAGTTTCCCCTAACAACGGCATGAATGGTTTTCGAATATTACGTTCTTTAGATCTAAATGATGACAAGTAACTGATGGCAAACGCTGAAATATGTAAGATTTTCTCGCCCTCAGCTTTACCGGACTTCACAACTTTGTCAATAAGATGAGTATACTCAAAAATTTCTGCGAATTTTTGAAGAATCGTCAAAGGTTCGTTTGCCGTAACTGGCATAGCGATGGAAGACATATCTTTTCCAACATTCTTTTTAAAAAATTGAAGCAACGATGGTGGAGTACAACTACTATCTTCGATAGTTTTTCGTCTTGGAACCGGTGCCACATTTTGGAGGATGTCCAATGGATATAAATCATCATTAACCTCATCCTTTTTACGCTGGATTGTAGTAGTAATAGTTGCAGCATCATTTTCATCTAAGGAGAGTTGCTCGGCATTGATTTTGGCCGAGACTCTTTTCTGATTAATCAATTCACCAATAACATTGTCCCGATACTTTTGAGAGTTACTCATTCTAATAGCAGCACCATCGTCTTCTTTTGCATCATCAAAATCATCATCAGTACCTTCAATAAGAATAACCCCATCGTTTGATTCAATTGATTCGATATAATCGTGAGCGTCAAAGAAATTCTCTGAGAAAATCAGTTCATTGATTGATCCCAATGAGCTTCTTTTAGTGAGCTTCTTTTCAGCTAAAGATTCCTCGGAAAGCCTAGCCGTTTCAAGGATATGCGCTAATAAATCACTCATTTCCGAGAGCTTGACACAAAGATCTTTTGTATTCTTGAGAGAGCTTTGTAATTTTTTGCCAGTCAGCGATTCAGAAACCAGTTCATTGATTGACAGATTAGATCTATTGAGAGCGCTAGATAAAGAGTAAGAAAGATTCCCATTATTCACCGAGGGTCTTCTAAAAAAAGATTTGGTTTCTTTTGAATCATTCGAGTTGAATGATGAACTAGAATTCTTATGATGCAATTGGCCTAAAGATGTTGGCTGGGAATAACTTGATATTTTAGGTGATGCATTTCCATTCATGGACTGCACATTTTCGTTGAGATCACCGAGAATGATAGAGGCAGATTTCTTGGTTATTTGCAATTTATCTTGCAATTCTTTCAAGTTACCAATCAACGTATTTTCATTATTAACAATAGCCTTTGGAGTTTCATCACCGATATTGTTATTATAGTTAGCTCTCAATCTAATGATATCCAAGGAACTAACCCATATTTCCCAATCGACTTCATTCAAAGCTTTCAAATGCCAAATTTCCAAACCTGAATCAATAGTTATCTCTTTAGTCTTTCGATTAGCGGTGATTTCCACTAATTTGATATGCATTGAGCCACGAGTAGCGGAAGATTGATCATTCATTCTGTACTCAAGCACACCCTGTTTGAAATTCAAAGAAAAGAATCTTTTAGAGTACGATCTAGAATTCTTCTTTCTTTTTCTTTTAAGCAAATTGCCCTCAATATACTGCCCATTTTTAGATGTAAGAACAGTGTTTTTTAATAGATTTATATTGAAAGGCTCTGGAGCACTATTATTATTAATGTTTGAGACCTCATGCTTGTTTTTGTTAGATTTACTTGTCCTTACCGAAGCAGTAGAGTTAGATCTGCGCCTGTGCAGTAATGAGGAATGGCTCGGCTTTTTGCGAAACTTGGAAGCACCGGGAGGTGGATCAAAATTCAAGTCCACCAGACTTCCATTGGTTCCCTTGAAGCTGGATATTGTAGGAGAAGTGGCGGAATTGCTAGAATTTTGCAAATCTTGTAACTGTTTAAGAATCTGAAAATCTTCGTTGTCATTTCCGGTATTTTGATCATTCAACAAGTTGGACAAAGTGTACACTGAGGCGGATCTATCTCTATTGCCCGAGCCACTCACAAAACGAGGTTTTACAGCATCGGGGTTAACATTAGAGGATGGTCTTCTTGATAAAGATTGAGATGATTGACTTAAAGAACGTGGAGCAGGGGCAGAGAAGCTATGATTTGATTCTTCAATCATTGGACTAGTGCATCCAGCAGGAATACTTAACGCACAATCAGTTTCTGCGACCGACTCTTCGATCAATGGCTCAATAAACTGGGCGAAAAGCACTTTCTTGCTGACATTTTTGGAAAACGTGTTATCAAACACAAATGCATACACACCACCATCGCCATGTTTAACGACAAACTCGTTCTGGTGCAATTCATTAGCACTCAACTTTCCCATGTCTTGCAACAATTGTAAATTGGAGTTGGAAAGCTTTTCCTCGAGGGGGATCTTCTTTTTCTTGTCATCATGAGTGCCAGCATTGAAAGACCCTATCTTCCTATAAATGCTGAATAGAATCGATTTCTTCAATGGTTTAACTTGCCACTTCACCACTGATAAATCCGGAACATTGATCCATTTTACCAAGAAGTCCTTGGAGTGAACTTCGAAGCTTTCCATCATACTACTTTATTCTTTGCTACCCCGATCAAAGTGCCGAAACGTTGTGCGGTCCAAAAGAATGTACAATTTTCAGTATCTGCGAAAAAAAATACAACAAGACAATTCCAGGGAAGAATAGAGAAAAAGAAATGGAAAACAGCCAACAATAAGACAGAAGGTAAAAAAGACAAGAAAGGCAAATTGAACAAGGGTATGAATTCGTGGGGGTAGTTTTTTTTTATGATGTATATCTCTATAATTGACGCTTTGTGCAAGCTGTTAAATAAAAAATTGGGAGAAAAAGTGTCGTCACGTTCTTATTCACGTGGGGGTCATTTCACCCGCACTATGGGGGTGTGATCACCCCGTATTGGAAAGATCGTCCACATGGCCGCCGTACCAAACAAGGAGATCATTGATTTGTTTACTAGGGGAAATATATACAGTGAGTTGGTAAACTATACAACATGTTGCTGCTTTTAATACTTGGTAGTTACGGCAATACAAATTGATATGTCGGAGGTTGATTAAAAGTACCGAAACGAACACTGACAATCAGTTCATCGATGTGGAGAAATCCGTCTATATCCCAATTTTGTAGTGATCCTTATAAAAAGACCACGAAAAGTTTCCCTGAAAACCATCTTTCAACTGTGCTTCTGCTACCAATTCAGATAGGTTCCACACAGGGTGACAGAGAAGGCAAAAATTGGTTAGATTATTTAGAAAGAAGATGGGGAGCAAATTATGAAAAAATTTTTACGCAATTTTTTTTTTATAGTGCATTCTCTGATGTTCGGGTGAACGACCAGGTGTTTGGGTGTAACTATTTTCATGTACCAATTATGCGGGTGTTTATAGTAACAATACAGAAAAAAGGACTTCTTACTACAATCAGCACTTCACCTGCTACCTGAGCTTCTTTTAGTTGGGTAAACAATGCATGCTTTGGAAAACAATATCTCTGAAACATTAGATTTCATCAAGAAGAAGGAATACACTGAAGCGATTCACAGACTAACATCAATTATTAATGCCCTTAATCAATGCCCGAAATCTGAAATTATTGAAGCACGCGTCGCGCAAGGCTTGACAGAAACTCCTAGTTCTGGCCATTTATTCCATCCGAAGTTGGTATCTTTATACGATTATCGTCATCGTTGCTATCTCAAAAGCCAACAAGCTTCCAAGGCATATGATGATGCAAAGATAATGGTGAGATTGCAGCCTTTTGGGGTCAAAGGTTATCTCAGATGCGGAGCCATTCTCGAGATGAAGAAGCATTATCAAAAGGCATACCAAATGTACTCTAAAGGCATCAAAACTATATATGACGCACAAGAAACACAAAATATCAATATCTCCGAAAATCTAATGGCCCAGTTAATGAATCAAAAAATGATGGTTGAAAAGAAATTGAAACTCATGGAAAAAAATGACCCATTACAAACAGGCACTGACAGAAAAAGAAAGAACAACGACTCTAATGAAATAAACCCCAAGCACAAACAGCGAACTGTCGGATTTAAACCGAAACATCCTATTCTCTGTGATCTTGTATCATCTTCAACTAAGAATAAAAGTCAGTCCACCGACCCGATATCACATCTTCCAATAGAATTGATTATTTTGATTTTTCGAAATCTTCCCGCTGCAGAAATTCTCAATTGCTATCTCTTAGTATCTAAACTATGGAAACAGACTTTATCTTCAATCCCTGATTTTTACCAAATATTCAAGTTTACTCGTACTCTAATTCCTAGAGATTTCACCTGCTTCATGTCGTTTCTCAAACATTCAAAAAGATTGTGCCATACGAAAAGAATTCAAGAACTACAGATCTTCAAAATTATGAGTACCAACGAAAACTACGTAACACGAAAGATTTTTGCCAATGGATTTGATCTTGCAATACGATCTCTTCACCTCAACATATTCGAAATTGATTTGTACCAATTCATGGAAATATTAGTCAATCATAACTCGAAGACTACGCAGTCCATAAGCGATCTCAAACTTACAATCTCAACAACACCATACTATGAGGAAAGTATTTTGAAAACATTGCCGCAGCTACGAAGCTTGCAATTTATGATGATAAATGGACATAACAACGCTTCAGATGCCTCTATCGAGTTGAAGAAATTTTATCAGAAGCCAGTATCTGAATTTTACAATCAGACTCAGGAAATATGCTTTTATCCAACTCTAAAAACTTTACATTTGATCAGCAATCCGCATCAATCATATCCTAGATTCAAGATACCCATGGATAATTTTTTCAAGCTTAATAAGGCCGCCAACTTGGAGAACCTTGTGGTGGTGGGGTTTGAATTTAAGAATATCATTAAACAGGCGGAAAAACTACGATCTGACGAAGCTGTTCTCATGAGAAGAAGAAGAATTGAATCTAGAGATGAAGATCTGAATATTGATACTTTGGTTCCTCATTCCTGCGTCTTTCGTGGCCTTTTCCAGTTTCCAAAATTAAAATATTTGTTTTTGGAAGGAAACAAACACTTGAATTTCAACCATTTCTTACTTCATAGGAATGTTGTTAGTCATCTCACTTCTAATAATTTGGAGACACTAGTTTTTAGAGAAGAACCAATTGAGAGAGTACCATTCTTACTAGCGACGCCAGAAATGCTATCGTATCATGATTTTTCAAAATTGAAAGAATTGGATCTCTATATTAACAAATTCGATTTCCACCAATTGATGACGATTCTTGCACCAGTGGGCAGAAACTTGGTGAAGCTAAATATTGGAAATGCAAAGCATCTTCGGTTCCCAAATAATGCAGTGCAAGTTCACCGAGAGTCTGAGTCTCCGAATTTTTTCAATTTTGATGAATTTTTGAGGGCCGTGCCTAATCTTCGGGAAATTTATCTAAATGATTGTGCAACAATTAATGATTTCACTTTGAAGTCACTAAGGCAAGCGATTTTCAAAACTATTGACGAGGATTTGACGGCTTGGCGCGACTTGATAATTCTTGATTTGAGTTTTACTCACTTAACTGGGCTCGGACTTGTGGATTTTTTCGGTTACAAACTTAAGGAAAAGCATGCTATTAGTACCTCCTCTATCACTAGTAAGGTCCAGCGTCGCTCCAAAAATTCTGTTGCACAATCATCTGAACCTCAGCCGACTTCCACTGTTGATGATAATCTGTTGCCATTTACTTTGCTGAAGTTGTCGATCAATGGCATTGAAGGTATTAGTACTGTTACGCTTTCCTCTTTAGCAAAGAACGGATTTGTTGGAACAATCGACTACGACCAAACGATGGATAAGTGGACAAAGTTTGGGAAAAACTCGTTCCTTATTGGATAGCTTGGTATTTTTTTTCATTTAACTGGTATATTTCATGTGAGGCGAATTTTCAGGCAACAATATAGACTATACATGGAAGATACAATTAAGAATGTAGTCCGCCATAATATTAGAGTAGCAGAATCTTGAAAAAGATGAGGAGAGTAAGTTTTGCCTTTGATCGCAGAATTTCGATTAAGACAAAATATCTGCAACAGATTTAATTAAGGATTGGAACCAAGGAGCCAATAGGTTAAAAAATCAAAGAAATAGCAGGCTAGAATAAGGAAGTATAGGATAGAAAAGAAATTAGCGATTTGCGAATACTAACAAGCGTATCAGGAAGTTGAAAATGGTTTGCAAGGCATCTATGAAACAATACAGCTGTAAACAATACCACCTATTAAATATCAATCAGAAAGAGTAGAAACATGAAAAACATTATATATTTTTAATATATCTAACAGAATAAGAAGAAAGAACCTTAATAATTCAATATTGAAAATGTGAAAAAACCATAATTAATATTCTTCCCAGAAGCCTTCTGGTAGCCATTTAGAAGTGGCAACTCTAGCAGGACCGCCATTCTTACTGGCATATTCTGTCAAAGCCTCCAAATCTTCCTTCGGCAAATCGGCAGTCCTCAAATTGCTAACAATTCTTGCTTCTTTAACCGATTTTGGCAAAACCACGATACCTCTAGACACAATCCAACTGAAGATGACATTGGCAGCGGGGATATCATTCTTTTTAGCAATTTCATTGATGAATTCGTTCTTTAGCACTGGAGTGTTTTGGGAACCTAATGGTGAATAAGCTTCAAGAATAACACCGTACTTGTTAGCCACTTCCAATAATTCAATTTCTGGTAACAATGGATGTAATTGTACTTGATTGCAGGCTGGGATTAACTTGGCCTTAGAGCAAAGAGCTTCTAATCTACCAGCAGTGAAATTGGAAACCCCGACCGCCTTCGTCAAACCAGATTCCGGTAATTTGGACATAAGTTCCCAAGTTTTGAAGAAATCCCAATCTTTACGGAAATATTCTGCTCTGTTCGGATCATCCAAAGGTGGTTGCCAAATCAAGTTGCCATTAGAATCTTCTCTCTTATGTATTGGAATTGGCCAATGCATCAAGTATAAATCAATGTAGTCAAGCCCTAATCTTTCAACAGATCCTTCAAGGGCAGGCAAAGGATCAGTCTGGTCAAAACACCACAACTTGGTAGTGACGAACAATTCTTCTCTTTTTACAAGGCCAGAATTAATGGCTTCCTTGATACCCTCACCAATTTGCTTCTCATTACAGTATATGTAAGCAGTGTCAATGTGGCGATAGCCTGTCTTGATGGCAGTAACCACCGCATCCTTGGCTTCTCTTTCATCAGTTGAATTCCAGGTACCCAAGCCAATGGCAGGGATGGAAGCCCCGGTATTTAATTTGAAAGTTGCGGCACAGTTCTTGAGAGAAGTCATTATTGGGAGTATACCGAATATGGTGTTAGAAAAAGGGAGAAAGACATCAAAATCACCCCCGTTTGGGTATTTATCTGCCAGGATTTAGGTGGTACGCTAGGCGCCCTGACCGAAAAGGGGTCTGATACCCTGGTACGGAGTTTAATAAACACCTACGTTCTAGCCTATATAGGCTTCAAGGGAGACATTATTTAGTCGACAAGGATAGTTCCTCATAAAAACCCCAGTGGCCTTGAGCTTCAGTCCCCAGCTCAACAGATACACTGACCTTATCTAATCCCGCGCAAAATCTTCACACATCTACAACGGTGATGCAACGACAGAGAGAAGATAGTCAAGACGCTTACAATAAGACTCTTGAAAAAACAAAAACTCTATTCACTAGCGGGGGTTATACAAAATTATATGGTACAATCACTCTTTCCATTTCCCGAATTTGTTGTAATCTTCGTAAACAGTCTTGAAATAACTTCTACCACTTACATCCAAATTGGCGTTGACAAAACTTAACTCACTAGCAGAAATAGTATCAAGTATCAAGAAGATCCCTTGGTTAACCACAAGGTCTCTAACTTGATTGCTAAACCCTGAAGACAAAGAGTACTTGACAAATTGCAATACCATGTTGGCCAAATGAGGTCTCATATCCTTCTTGATCAAGTTAACATTAGAAGTAAGCAATTCCTTATTGCTAGAATTATTATTGTTACCACCACCACGAGTTATACTCTTGGCAGCTTGATCATTTGGTTGCACCAAATTACCCAAAGCACGACTGTACAAATGGGCACATTCAATTTTGTCTTGTGAATTACCACCCATTGAGTCTTTAGCAAGGCAACTAAGGAGAGAATTATATACCGAAACGATGATATGGTATCTTCCACGAAGTCTGAAACGGTATAACAAAAGAATTCTGCCCAATATTTTGGTTATGTTCTGATAAACCAATACGCTGGTGTTCTGGAACATCATTTGAATGATCTGGAATAAAATTGTAAGGGAGAGCTCAAATGAATATTGAGAGAGTAAGAAGTTTGCATCACTCAAACAATAACTCATGATGATAACCACAGAAGAAAGGATATTCTCATCAAATTTGCAAGACTTTTCAAGCATTTCCATAAATGAAGTTAAAGTATCAGAGAGCAATTTTGTTTTATCTAATTTGTCAAATTCACTAGACCTGGATTTCAATGACTTAAGGAAAATAGCTAACAATGTCATAATCATAACTTTATTATTATTCGTATTCAATAGTTGTAGGGCATAGGCATATAGCATCACAAAATCTGCTTCTTCAATATCATTCAAGACTTTAAGAACACTTAGTGATGCCACATCATCATTCAAATCACCTAATATTTTCCCAGCATGAACATCTTCATCATTGGTATTGCCTTGAGAAATAATCAAGTATAAATTAATGTAGTATACCACAAACTTGAAATCCGTAGCTTTGGAAACTTTTGGAAGAACTGAAAATAATCCAGTTTTCAACTTTTGCACATTATAACCCTTCAAAATTGATAAATCAATATCACTAATCGACAAAGCTATATCTTTAGGAACTTCCAAATTGAATAATGCTCTGCATACAGCTTCTAGGATCTCGGAATCAATAATTGTTCCCTTCTTGATGCACTTCTTTTTTGATGCCTTTTTTGTTGAATTTTTGGATTTCAACAACAAGGAACATTCTTTCAAGTAACCAATACAAAAAAGCACATAATGCTGTTGCAAGGTTTTGAATTTTTCATCAAAAGAATAATAATTTGTAATATCATTCAAAATAACATTTTGCACAAACACCCATTTACCAGCCTCATTTGATTCCAAGCATTTCTTCATCCATGAAACCAAGGATTCCAAATAGGTAACTGAAGCACTATCATTATACTGTTTAAGATGGTTTTCTACCACATTCTTCACAATTTCAGCATTTGCAATTTCAGAACCAGAACAAAAAAATTTTTCTAGAAATCTGACATCAGTTTCAATCTTGGATCTATAAGTTGGAGAGCTGAGAAGGTGAGAAATTGCCAACTTTCCCGCATTGGTAACATTAACATCAAGCGAGTCTTCAAAAATTGTATTCAGTAGGATGTCAATCAATTCAACTTTTTCTGTCCTATTATAGCACCCTATCGGAATTCTTTGGATCGCAATGAAAAGATTTTGGCTAACTACCGATTCTGCCTTCACAATTCTGGTACTTATTGATTTGATTAATCCACGGTTAACAGATGGCACTTCAAACAATAATTGATTATCTAAGACATTCCAAAAGGAAACTTCATCTTTAATGTATTTCTCAATGAAAATATCCACAAGATTTTCAATAGCTTCTTGATTTTCTACTAACGCCAAAACATTGAAAAATCTTTGGAAAATTGTTAAGACAATTTCGGTCTCATCATTTTTTTTAGCGGCCTTTATAATTTTTCCAATTACCTCAGACAAGTTGAACTTCCCAGATGTCACCAGATTTGGGGAAAATTCAATGTATCTTAACACCACCATGATGCAGCTAATATTTTTAACTTTTAAAGATTTGTTGTTAACAAATTTTGATTCCAAATCTTGACTCAAGTTTTCGATTTCATCACCACTGAAAATTGCTAATAATTGATAAACAACCTTGTAATACCATTCACTGCTGCTTAAGAATTTGAATGATGAAACTAATTCTTCCAAGAAACCCGAGATGATCGCATTATGGTTCTGATTATTAATGAATTTTTTGTAACCTTGGCCAGATAAGTATCGCAATAACATCCACAATAACACAAAATATGAGTCTCTGGAATTATCATTGGTATCCTTGTTGATAGTTGCCTCGAAAGTGGAATGAAGCACGTTATCGAGTTGGGTTAAAGACAAGATTCTCACTCTAGAAAATAGTTGGCCCTGGAAAAGTTTGAAATCAGCCATTTGAAACTTGCAGGCAACAACCATTTTACGAAATAATTCGAGCATTTGAATAAATGAATAAGAATTGCTAGTGTAAAACTTAAACCACGGAAGGAATGTAGATGATTCAAGTAATTGTGAACTCTGTAAATGAAGAATAATAACAAGGGTACCATACTTTTCGATGCAATCCTTCAAAGACACGGTATAATCAGTTTCTATAACCATCAACTTAGAGAGTAATTGAAAATTAACACTTTTCAATTTTTTTTTATCTATAGAGTCAACAATCGCCAATAGGCCTTCGTCACTTTTCTCAGAAATCACCAGGAAATCTACTTTTTCCAATTCTAAGACTTTGCCAATCTCTGACTGATATAATGATTCCAAAAATTCTGAATTTAAACTCACAGATTTGGTTTTTGGGGTTTCTGAGATATTTATTTCGACGAGCTGATGAATTGATACTGCCAATTTGTCATTAGAGATAATAGAATTAATGACCTTGCCATTTGTATCGCTAACAATAGCAGTATTAACAGAAGAATTATGGTGAATAAGAGCGTCTGTTATATTCCTGAGAAACAATATATAAATGGTTTTGATGTTTTCATCAGAATAGAGTTTCTCGATGAATAAATTGAAATGGTTGACAAGGGTGGAAAGGTGGAATTGATCCATATTTGTGATTTCGAACGAAATGGAATTTTCCCAGAATATGTTCATTAAACGAGTCACGAAATCTGAAAGTCCTGGGTTTGTTACCAAAGAAGCAAGGTTATTTAGAAGATCATTGGCAATGTAGTGTTCAACGAGAAACTGAGAGTTATCTTTATAAAACTTAACAACTTCCTTAATTGGGTGGCTCTTGACAGATAGCACATTTCTATCAGCGAATTTCACATTGACAGATCCATTATTTACTAAATAATTGAATAATTTCTCAAATATTTTGAATTGAGGATACGGTATTGGTGATATTTGACTTATGAACTTATTGAATCCGCTCAAATACATTCCGAGAATATTATTAGTTTTGGTAGTCACCAAATAATTTTTTTGTAGTAATAAATCAACAAACCCCAAGAACGAGGTAATGACACGAGATTCGGCACAACTCATGCAAAGATCTAGAAGTTCCAAGTATTTGATAGACTTGAGAGATTGAATCACTTCGAAGGAACAGTCTTTGGAACTTTGGTCAAGAATTGTACTCAATACTTCCCAAGTCTGCCACTCTTTGTAGAAAGAGACTTGCTTCTTCTTGTTTCCTTTATTAAGTATCAGATTTGTATCATTGTTGAGTTTTTGTTCTAACAATTGACTAATAAACAATTCTTTTTTTGGTAAGACACAATGATCATCTTTGAGAAGAGTCTTGATGAGTTCGAATATTTTTTCCAAATCCGATGATGTCCTAAGAAACTTTGTAATAGACTGTGTCGATTCTAAATCGGGAAGTGAAGACATTTTTATTGAATATTCAGATCGAGGGCGATATCGATGCCTTTTCATCAATTAATAAAGCTATGAAAGATTCAAAAAGGAATAAAAAAAAAAATTTCAGGGAAAAAAAGTTTTATACGCACTACGATGGGTGGTTAGGTAATCTGTTTGTAATTAATATTACACGTGGATTGTCATGTGACAAAGTATTTCTAGAGGGCTCTTTGGATGGATTACTCTGGAGGTTTTTTTTTTGCCACCACTTTTCACAAACAAACCGCCACTAACTATTTCTTCTTCTTTCAACAACGAATACTAGAATTAGAAAGATTATAATTGCAAATCAGATATTCCTTATTTTCTGACTAATTTTATTTTCGATTGATCTTTTCTACTCTTTTTTTTTTCCTGTTGTTTGAATTCTCGTGGTTATTGAGACTGCTCATTTGCTTTTCGTTATCAGAATCAATATTTAAATCATTATGGCTAAAGACGAAGAGAAGCCTTTGCTCGATGCCTCTGGCGCTGAAACAAAGGGGGATGATTCTACCGCTACCGCCATTCTTCGTCGCAAGAAGAAGGAAAATCAATTGATTGTCGATGATGCCGTTAACGATGATAACTCTGTTATTACCATTTCTTCCAACACTATGGAAAGATTGAACTTATTCCGTGGTGATACTGTTCTTGTAAAGGGTAAAAAGAGAAAAGACACTGTTCTTATTGTTTTGTCTGATGACGATATGGAGGATGGTGTGGCTCGTGTTAACCGTGTTGTCAGAAATAACTTGAGAATCAGATTGGGGGACATTGTTTCTGTATTGCCATGTCCTGATATCAAGTATGCCACTAGAATCTCGGTATTGCCGATTGCTGACACCGTCGAAGGGTTGACCGGTTCTTTGTTTGATGTCTTTTTGAAACCATATTTCGTTGAAGCTTATAGACCAGTCCGTAAAAATGACCATTTCATCGTTCGCGGTTCTATGCGTCAAGTGGAATTCAAAGTGGTGGAAGTCGAACCGAGTGATTATGCCATTGTTGCCCAAGATACAATCATTCACTGTGAAGGAGAACCAATCAACCGTGAAGATGAGGAAAATAATATCAGCGAGGTTGGTTACGATGATATTGGTGGTTGTAGAAAACAAATGGCGCAAATCAGAGAATTGGTTGAATTGCCATTGAGACACCCTCAACTATTCAAGGCCATCGGTATCAAACCACCAAAGGGTATTCTTATGTATGGTCCTCCAGGTACTGGTAAAACCTTGATGGCTCGTGCTGTCGCCAACGAAACTGGTGCATTCTTCTTTTTGATTAACGGTCCAGAAATCATGTCTAAAATGGCTGGTGAATCAGAATCTAATCTTAGAAGTGCGTTTGAAGAAGCTGAAAAGAATGCCCCATCCATCATCTTCATTGATGAAATTGATTCCATTGCTCCAAAGAGAGACAAGACCAACGGTGAAGTTGAGCGTCGTGTGGTTTCCCAATTGTTGACTTTGATGGACGGTATGAAGGCTAGATCAAATATTGTTGTGATTGCTGCCACTAATAGACCAAATTCCATCGACCCAGCTCTTAGAAGATTCGGTAGATTTGATAGAGAAGTTGATATTGGTATTCCTGATGCTACTGGCCGTTTGGAAGTTTTGAGAATCCACACCAAGAACATGAAATTGGCCGATGATGTTGATTTGGAAACCATTGCTGCTGAAACCCATGGTTACGTTGGTGCTGATATTGCCTCTTTGTGTTCTGAGGCTGCCATGCAACAAATCAGAGAAAAGATGGATCTTATTGACTTGGACGAAGAAACTATTGACGCCGAAGTTTTGGATTCTTTGGGTGTTACCATGGACAATTTTAGATTTGCTCTTGGTAACTCTAACCCATCTGCTTTGAGAGAAACCGTTGTTGAATCTGTTAATGTTACTTGGGATGATATTGGTGGCTTGGACAAGATCAAGGAAGAATTGAAGGAAACTGTCGAATATCCTGTGTTGCATCCAGATCAATATACCAAGTTTGGTCTTTCACCTTCCAAGGGGGTTCTTTTCTTCGGTCCTCCAGGTACTGGTAAAACCTTGTTAGCTAAGGCGGTTGCCACTGAAGTGTCTGCCAACTTCATTTCCGTTAAAGGTCCTGAATTATTATCCATGTGGTTCGGTGAATCTGAATCTAACATTAGAGATATTTTTGACAAGGCTCGCGCTGCTGCCCCAACTGTGGTGTTTTTGGATGAGTTAGATTCCATTGCCAAGGCTCGTGGTGGTTCTGTTGGTGATGCTGGTGGTGCCACCGATCGTGTTGTCAATCAATTGTTGACAGAAATGGATGGTATGAATGCCAAGAAGAATGTTTTTGTCATTGGTGCCACCAACAGACCAGATCAAATCGACCCAGCTTTGTTGCGTCCAGGTAGATTGGATCAATTGATTTATGTACCATTACCAGACGAACAAGCCAGATTGTCGATTTTGAAAGCCCAATTGCGTAACACTCCATTGGAACCAGGTTTGAAATTGGAAAAGATTGCCAAGATCACGCACGGCTTCTCTGGTGCTGATTTGAGTTATATTGTTCAAAGATCTGCGAAATTTGCCATCAAGGATTCGATTGAAGCCAACATTGAACGTTCTAAGGCCAAGGCCAAGGCTGAAGCCGAAGCCGAAGCCGATGTGAAGATGGAAGGTGCCGCCACTGAAGAAGAGGAAGAAGAAGAAGATCCAGTTCCATACATTACACATGCCCATTTCGAAGAAGCCATGAAGACTGCGAAAAGATCTGTTAGTGACGCTGAATTGAGACGTTATGAAGCTTATGCTCAACAATTGCAAGCTAGTAGAGGTCAATTCAGCAACTTTAGTATGGATGAAGGACAAGCTCTTGGAGCATCAGGTGCTGCACCAGGTGCTGCTACTGCTGCTGCTGAGGAAGATGATGATGATCTTTATAGTTGAATTTTCTCTGTGTTTAATTTATTATTTCATGACCCCTCTTAATTTTGACCCAATTTCATTTCATCTTGTTGGTGGTGTGTTTTGATCTTTTGTATCTGGATATATTTCTGATGTTTTTTTTTGTCATAATCAACTTTTTTTTATATATATTATGAAATTGCCTTCTAATTTGCAAGAAAATAAGAAAAAAAAAAGCGAATTTTTTGTATTCTTTATAAGGTAGACTTATAAAGAATTGGTTAACTAAGTGATCTTGTGAAAGCGCAATTATAGTGGCAATAACTGTTTTTCAATGATTAGAGGAAGTTATTTCCCAATTGACAGCACTTTCAATGTTATTTCATTAATCTCATTTCAAACCATCCTACATTTTTTTTTTCAAATCTCACTTTTTATCAATGATTTTTTGTTTACTACAACTATGGCAAATCACTCTTCTGTCATTAATATGTAATAAGTCCTGAATGTATTCATTTGTAGTAAATTTTGTCTTATTAAAATCAAGGTACAAATAAATCATATGCCACCAAAAACAGGCAATTCTTCCATAAAAAAGAACAAAAATAAATACAGCAAACAATAAATAACCTTTGGAATTTCCATAAGAAACACAATGATTAATGATATTGAATTTAATTTTTCTGTTTTTTTTTTCTTTTCAAATTGCTGCTTATTTTGTTGAATTTAGTTTTCATTAAGTTGAAGGATGGAGTTTTTTGGTTTAGTTGTTATGTTTTGTTTTTTTTTTTGTTGGTCATATAGCTTAGTGGTGACCACCGGCAGCGTGGTGGAAGTAGTATTCCAAAGAGTAACCACCAATCAAGATGGTCAAGGCCAAGTGGAAGATTGGCTTACCACTGGCGTTGTCACCGTCAAAGTACTTAGCTCTGTAACGGCCAATGACACCACGAGGTTGAATTTCAGCAGCCTTACCTTGTGGAAGAGCCTTGTAGAAAGCAACAACGTTGTTCATACGCTTGGCGTTTGGGTTGGAACCCAAGTTCTAAAAGGAAATTGTTAGTAAGTTGCCTGGGGGTTGGGAAGGATAGCCATTCAAGCTTAATATTAGATAGGAAAAGAAAATGATACGAGCTTTGATTATTGATTGTGTTGTACTAGTTGGATATTCATTTAATTTGTGATTTAATAGTATTTTTGCAGTTCGTAAGCCACCCATCCAAATATTTTCATCTCATGATAAATCACCAAATATAAAACTTGAATGGAGAAATGTTCAATTTCTACCTGAAGAGTACGTGATTCTCAATAATTTCAATAAAAAATATATACCAGTTATTACTATTCGCCTCTCTTTCAATTCCAATAAGCTTTATAAATAACCCAGATTCCAAATCATTATATCTATAGATTAAAACAAGATTCTTTGTAAGTTACAATCGACACCCCTCCTCATAGTTTTTCATTCCATTTCCCTCCCAATTTTCACTCATTGTTTGACATACCTTAACGGAGGCGATCTTTGGTGGGATCAAAGTGGACAATTGACGTCTAGCAACAAAAGACATGGTTGATTAATGATATATGGTACTATTGTTCGCAATACAATTAGCTATTATCGCCAGAAAAAAAAAATACCCAGTCGAGTGTTTGCCAGTTTTTTTTTTCTCGCACTGAGATTTTTAGCCAATCAGGACGCCACCAATGTGTCACGTGGGAGTCTGGTCTTGTTAATGCTGCGTATAGCAAGTTTTGGGCGGTCTTTTTCAATAACCGTGGCGGTGGAGGTGTGGATGGTAGAGTTTGCACCGGAGTGGAATAGCGATACTTTTGTCTTTTGATAATTGTTGCATCTATACGCTTTTATGACAATATTTAATGAATATTATTTATGTTACATTTTCGCGTATTTTTAGACCGCCACTGTTTCTGGTTTGTCGACACTCTTCTCGATATGGGTGTGAGCAATATTTCCTAACAAAGTGGGGGTTCCAGTAAAGTGACCATGTTTATAATTACACTAGGTTATTTATAATAAAGTGGTGTTGCCCCGCTAAATGACCATGTTTATAATTGGAGTAGCTTATTTGTAATAATAGGGTTGTCGACAGTTAAAGCAATAACAACAACTGTAATTTTTTTGGCGCTGTACACTAACGGCAACGGTACAAAAGTGGGGCAAGGTGGGGCACCAAGCATCGATTGAAAATCCTTTATTACTGAAATACTTACACGACATCACTAATACAAGATATCATTAAGTACGATATAGATGCGGTATTTCATAGTTAGACATACCGCTACGTCTGTGAAAAGGTCCGTCGTTATTGGCTTAGCTGGACAATTTCTTGGAGTGTACGTTTATTCGTATTTGGGGTATTCGTACTTGGGGTGACAGCCTTCCAGAAGGCCAAAAAGAAAGTTTTAGAAAACTTCCCACTAACACAGCCCAAATATTAGATTTATCCTTGACCGTTTGAATCATTCTGGAGAATATTATTATTATTATTATTAATAGTCACCTCCTAAACATACGGTACATATTCAAACAACAAACAGTAACAAACTTCTGGTTATAGCTGACCAACAGAAGTTCTATATTCGGTCTCAAGGGGCGATATATAATATTTGTTGAGCTTATTTCGTATAGCATTGAGTGAATGTGCCACTATATACAATATTGAAAAAGTGCTTCCTCCGTTTGGAAGAATTATAAACGAAAATTCATATCTTGCAGCCAATTTTCTGTGTACTTCGAATATTGTACCCAGCGAAGAGATACTTTCAAGAATTTTTTCAACATTCAACAATACAAGTAAATATATAAATCTATTCTTATCTCTCCTCTATGATTTTCTCTTTTCAAACTAATTTTGCTAATCTTTAAGCCCTTTAATGAAGCTCCCGTTATTTCTTGTTGTCGCTCTTCTGGCTATTGTCATTGACGCAGTGGTTACAACCGTCACAAGCACAAAATAATACAGCGGTCCAACAAATTCCTATTCCACTACCGATGTGTCTCAGCCGCTACCCTTTACACTACTGTCTTCCTTTACCAATATCTTCCTACCTCGTCCAACAAAGTCACCGTCACCTCTAACCAAATTCCTGTTTATATATTATTAAACCTTTATATTAACTTTATATTTATTATTATCATTACTGCAATGGTTTTGGTTACGTTTTTTAGGACGAAACGTGATAGTTGATGTATTTTAAAGTAGAATACTATAAAAGAATAGGAGAAATAAGCCCTATTTATAGGTAAGAAAAGGAAATGAAACAAAAGGATAAAAAGAGTAAGTAAATAAAGATATTGGAGATAAGAAATAATAGAGAGAAAATGATTTGTTGTATAAAAGAATGGTGTTAATAAGAAAAAGAAACAAGTAGATCAGTAAGTAGATCATTACAATTACATTAATATCTATAAACCGAAACTTAGTCCTACATCCAATCATAAATCTTGAAACTATTTCGACCTCCAATTGCAACTCAACACAAAGCTAACGAAAACCCTGGACTTGACACTATCAAAGAGTTCATTGAGCAAACTACTTACATTTTTTCTTTATTTATTAGTACCACAGTAATCGGTGGTAAATATTGTGATATGTTAACTGTCACTTTGTTATGACATATTAGCATAAAAGATCATTAATAAGCTTGAGAACTGGTCACTCATTTCAGGCCATTTATCTGGAATGGGAGTGAATGGAGAAGAAGAGAAAGTAATAATACGGCTAATATAGGAAAAAGACTGTATTAGAATGGGAAAAACTAGAACGTGATAAGAAGGAGATGGGAAATAGTAAGATGAAAAAGGGGAACTATGATGAGAACAGGATAAAAGAAAAAAGAGAAAAAGAATAACATTGGGGGATATAAGATCATTTCTCATAGCACTGTCACAAATATACCTAATTGCTCACTTTAGGTGCGCTACAGCTCTCTCAACATAATTAAACTCTCTTATTATTGTAACCTTAGAAAAATAGTTAGTTCATGTTAGAACAAAGGTGCATAGATTCAAGACGGAGATGCGGAAAAAAAAAGTCTTTGTAGAATAAGAAGAGTAAAATAGGAAAGATTACAGAGGGATGCAAATCATATTTATTACAGCTTACGAGTATTAGAGTACTGATAGGGAGTACTATTTGAAAGGAATAATAAAGTTGAAAATTATGAAATACGAACAGGCTGCATAATAATCTGGTGGAATTTCATGACCATAACTGCGGTGAGGGTGCATCGGCAATTCCACAAGGAGTTTTCACACAACGTCTTACGCATCCAAAAACGCTTGGAATATTTCTAATCTTAATCTCTATTTGAAGTCTTGCTGAATAGCCTATTACTTCCATGTATCTCATCATGATTAAATCAATTTAAATATTACAATATATACCTATTTGTTATTGTGCAATTGTGATTGTTGAATGGCGAAAGTAGGAGAAATACTGGGTTGGCCCTATCAAGACATCCACTTGAGTATTTTTTTTTTATCTTCTCTTACATCTAAAACATTACAAAGAAAGCGAGCGTATTAAAAGATTCCGAATTTTTCTTTTGTATTTATTTCTTTGTTTCTTTTTTTTTTTTTCTTTTTTTCTTGCTTCCCAAGAGATCGATTAAATAACCGCATTCGTCGCGACAGTAGGAGAACAATAAAACGAGATCTATAAATAATCGGCAGTGCTGTGCCGGCAGTGACCTAAATATGAAAATAAGGTTTCGTTCTCGACACTCGACACATCACAAATTGCGCAAGCGAGGCATGCACAGAAAAAGTAACTGAGAAATCTCTTTTGATAAAAAAAAGAAAAGTTTTCTCCTTTCAGCGAAAAAAGAGGGCCTTCCCAATTACTTCATCCCAAAACTTGTCATATTTTACAACCTAATGACGCAGTGTAATCAGATATTCTATTCGACGAGAATATAGACCAAAGTTACCATTTGGCTAGCCACCATTTTGAAAAACTATTTCCAGTTAGCAAAATCTACTAATTGGCTTCAACAATGTTTTTACGAGTAAGTATCATATTAATCATGTATGATTAACCTATTTTTGTGGGGTGGAGACATAGGAAGTGCAGATCGACGTACGTTACTGTATTGAAATGCAGACATAAAAACTCTAAACTTGCAAAAAACAAAAAACAATTCTTTATTTTCCCCTCTTTTTTCTTGTTTCCCTTTGAAAACAGAAGTTTAAGGTTCTCGGCAAAGTCATCACTTTCAACTGAAATATTTCTACACGCAGGAAAATATCTTATTTCATTTTTTCTGCTTACCCATTTGAACTTCTGGAAACTAATGAAAAAAAAGAGGGATAAAACCAATATGAAACCAAAAACAACGGCTACAAAATTAATAAGGGCCATGGTGATTGTGAAGATCATTCTACAATTCCATAATATACAAACAAAAATGTTGCTCTCCAAACTCTAAACTGGAATCCAGAGTTATCTCTTGCATAATTTCCTGCAGTGCACTCGAAACAACAGAATTCTGAAAAATTCAGCGACAACTTGTCGTCCCTCCGACACAGCACCAACACTCGGGAACTTTTCCGCTTCCCAGCCTGAAAATATTTATATATAAAGATCAAATTACCATCCAGATTGCTACGAAAACTTGTTCTCCAATACAGCACATCCTCTAATCCCAATGAAGCTCAATAATTCAGGATTTTTTTTCATAGTCGCTGCGCTTGCAGCTTGCACTGACGCTGCTGCCGTCATGTTGAGCCCAACTTCCAAATCTTGTACCACTACTTCCGAAGCCAGTTCTGCTACAACTGGTTTGGTTTCCTTATATGGTACTTGCGGTGGTATAAACTACCATGGTCCAACACAGTGTGTTGCCAGTGCCACTTGCAAATCCCAGAACCCGTACTACTACCAATGTGTTTCTGCTACTGGTTCTGCCACATCTTCTAGTACATCCTGCACCACTTCCACTAGCCCTGCTGCTGCAACCACTTCTAGCACATCCTCTGCCACTTCCAGTACTTCTACTGCTGAGTCCACTTCTAACACTTCCTCCACCACCTCCGGCACTTCCACTACTCAATCCCCTTCTAACACTTCTTGCAACAACTCTAGTACTTCCACTGTTGAGTCCACTTCTCACACTTCCTCCACCACCTCCGGTACTTCCACTGCTGAATCCAATGCTTCAGATTCTGCCTTCACCACCTCCAGTACTTCCACTGCTGAATCCACTTCTAACATTACTTCCACCACATCCGGTACTTCTACTGCTGAATCCACTGCTTCAGATTCTGCCTTCACCATCTCCAGTACTTCCACTGTTGAGTCCACTTCTCACACTTCCTCCACCACCTCCGGTACTTCCACTGCTGAATCCACTGCTTCAGATTCTGCCTTCACCACCTCCAGTACTTCCACTGCTGAATCCACTTCTAACATTACTTCCACCACATCCGGTACTTCTACTGCTGAATCCACTGCTTCAGATTCTGCCTTCACCACCTCCAGTACTTCCACTGCTGAGTCCACTTCTAACATTACTTCCAACACCTCCGGTACTTCTACTGCTGAGTCCACTTCTAGCACTTCCTGTACTTCATCCGGCACTTCTACTGCCGAATCCACGTCTAACACTTCCTCCACCACATCCAGTACTTCTACTGCTGAATCCACTTCTAGCACTTCCTGTACTTCATCCAGCACTTCCACTGCTGAATCCACAGCGTCAGATTCTTCCTCCACTGTGAGTACTGGCTCTAGTTCATCTTCTGGTACTTTATCTATTAGCTCTGCTACTTCTGGCTCAAAATCCACTAATTCCAGCACTATCACCAATAGTAGCGCTGTTGCTACTGGTGTGACTACTGTTTCGAGTATTGGTTCTACTTCAGAGACTTCTTATAGTAGTAGCTCTGGAATTATCTCTTCTGATACTTCTGTAACTAACTATGCTACTGGATCTAATAATTCTGATGCTCTACTAGTCACCTCTACCTTAGTTTCTGAAGTTGACACCACTATTGTGTACACAATTACCTCTTGCGGTATCAATACTTGTTATCCAGTTGTTACCAGCTCTGTTCAGAAGTCTGTCGCTTCCTACACCACTTATCCACCATTGACCTCATTAACAAGCTCTTCTTTGGCATCTGAGTCGTTGAGCTCTGGTTCTATCATTGCCTCAAGTACTACCCTGGCCTCTGCATCAGGAAATTCTTCTTCTTCTTCTTCTTCTTCTGCCACCACAGTTTCTTCAGAGGTATCCACAACATATTCTAGTGGTCCAATAACCAGTGGAACTTCATTATCATACCAAGAGTCTTCCAGCACCGCATCAGATACAATTGTGACCACCTTAACTAGTGCCATCTCATCCACTTCATCCATTGACTATTCAAAACTTACTGTTAGTTCAGATGCTGCTGAAAGCTCGATGACTTTGAATCAAAACACACCAACTGACTCAACAACATCTTCTGCTTCAAATGGTGCTGCCAAAACATCCTCAGCAACTGTTCAAGCTCAAGCTGGTGGAGCTGCTAGGGCTTCCACAAATATTCCAGGCATTCTTGGTTTGGTTCTTCCATTATTATTCCTTTTCTAGTTTTTCATTTAATATTTCTTTTCATACCCCTTGTTTTCATGGAATATTGATTTTCTTTCTTTCTCCTTTGTCTTCTAATTTTGTACACTTGATGTGATTATTGAATAAATTTTGTTGAAATAAAGTATTAAGTAAAGTGCAAGCTCCAATAGTTGAACTTGTCTATCACATAACTTAAGGGTACTTTTGTGTGATGTTCTGTACTATTGTTGAAAGACTTTTTTTCGTGTTGTAATTTGCAGTACACTTGAATTACTATTATTACTTCTTTGGGCTGCCGTGCGCTCTGCTGCTGCTTTTCCGGGATCTTACAACAACAGGGTCTCCAGGCCTTATACTGGGAACCAGATCATTAGATCTCTACTGATAAATATTATAGTTATTGCTCTTAATATTATATTGTACAGCCATTATTGATTTAAGGCTGCTAGGCTTTGTGCTCTCTGTCCTTACTACTGTCCTTATATTTAACTTTATTATCTAAAGTGTTTGTTATTATACATGCAATGACTTTACAGGCGAGTCTGGTAACTAAGAATGGCGTAATTTTTCTCCTATATAATACTACTATTCTGGGATGCCAGTCCCTCTATATATATAGGGATGAGGGGATAGCCTATCCCGGACGTCCGATTGTTACAATACATGAGTGCGTTTTTTTCGTCTTTATATATATTGAAGTACTTTGTAGACTTGTGTAATTCTAACAAAATTTTGGTTAAAAATATTTCTTTTCGATTTTTCGTGCTCTCATATATAATACATATTGTAAGAATGTCTCATTCCTATTGTTGGTTGATACTACATATGCCATATCTTGACTGCATATTTGTTAAAAAACCGTGACATTTAAGCGATCAGACAAAGCTGATTGATTAATTCGGTATGTATGGGCAGGCCATAGTTACAGCAAAATAACAATACTTTAGGAATTTTAATTGATGAAATTATGAGACATTTGGAAAAAAACTATAGGAAAGCTTAAAGAATCGTGCCTTTCCTGCAGGGAAACATGCGTGGTGGACCGTTTCCCAAAGCGCTTAAAAAATTAACCAAGAAAACACTATAGTGGTTCTCTTGAATTTCCAAGATATGCAGTCCGAAACGTTTGGTCATCAGCACTGACGATTTCAGCAATAGAAATATTCTAGGATACAATAGGCATTGGGTTGGTGTGATACTTATTGTAGTTAATATTTTAACGATTCGCTCCCTAACATATTTCAAAGAAATTGGCAACAGAAAATTTTGCAATAGAGTAAGTTTAGGAGGTCATTGGATGCCAGTCAAGGCTGCAAAAGATTGCTGCCTCAATAACAATAGTCACCTTGTTTTCATTAAATTTCAATTCCAGCTCAGTAACCTTAGTTTCTTGTAAACTTTTAGTGTCGAAGCAAGTTGGATTTCTATGGCCAGAACTTGCGTAGTTCGATTAATTAATAAATATAATTTGAAGAAGCTTCGTTGATGGCTGCACTAATTTTGGCGCTGATCTTATGAGATTGACGATTGAATGAAGGTGAATTTATATTGATATCCGTTTTCTCATACCGATTCGAAATTCAATATAAAGCTACATGAGACTCCTTTAGGGTTTTTAATTAACTGCCAGAGCATTATGGGCAATGGGTACTGGGAAAAAATTCTAGTGTAACATAGAGTGATGTTCACATAGGCCTAAAAATAATTCAATGATTCTATTTTAAAAAAATACTTGCTACATCGTGTGGACTAACACAAATCATAAAATAGGAATATTTTTACGCTCCCGAAGATACCGCATATTTTCAAGAAACTAGCTTTTCCTATGAATACCTATAGTACCGAAACGGAAATTAGTGACAGCAATTTTTTTCAAGAATTTGTTGGGACTTTTGGCTCTACATCAACCACCACAGTTTATTGTGACAAGTTAATAACGGTCGACTGGGCGTTACTCAAGTAGCGCGGTATTATGCATCTCTTAATTAATATCGATGGGCATGCAATACAGTGTTGAACATAATGCTTATAGTTTTATTGTTCTCTTTTTGTTTTCTTTTTCTTTTTTTTTCTTTTTTGCCATGGCATTTGTGACCGAAGAACTTGTAAAATCGCATTTCTTTACCATAACAAATCTGCAATTCAGAAAGTTTATTTGTTTCTTTTTTTTTCTTCTCGAAAAATATTTTTCTAAATGGAGACAAAAAATCGGAAGAAATGCGAGCGAGCGACAAAACTTGAAAGTTTATTTTTTATCCAAGATATTCAACTTAACGTTAGAAAAAGCACTGCATCTATTCAAATAATTTTGAAAAAAAAAAGAAACAAAAGAAAAAAGAAAAAAAGAGAAGAGAGGGAGAATGAAAAAAATAAAGAGCCATTAATCACTTGCGTTGGCTTTTTGTTTCTGTAACCTCTTTTCCTGCTTTATCTCAATTTCATTTCTTATCAGTGCTTGTGTAGTTGCGAGCAGTGCAATACTCTATTTAAATTCTATTGATAATTATTTCTCATTAGTCTATATACTATTTTTTTTCTATTCTCTCTTTATTGTTTGCCAATGGGAAACTTTCGGCAATTTGGATTCTATGAAAAGTTAGACCGAGAAATTGATGCCTCGCCGGCTTGACATTAGCGATGATCTTTAGATTGAGTCCGCAGCTTTACCCAAGATACTTTTTTCGCTTAGCTGCAATGAATAAACTAAGTAATTTTTGCAATGATTTCAACAAAATATGAATAATATTACTACCAATTGATGAATTATTTTTTTGTGGCAGACGCTCATTGATTATCCGAAGCTTGGAAGAACTATTGCCTAGAGGAAATATATCCCACTAGAGCAGAACTTCAACAAAAATGAAAAGAAAGAAGCTTTCCAGGTGCATGCACATACATATCATGAAAAAAAATTGGAGAAACATCTAGTGACGACACACCCGAATGAAAAAAAAAATTGATGGCATAAAAGAAATGTTCTCAGAAAAGCTATTATTTCTTTTGCCAAGTTTATCACTTGCAGCATTTACAACCTAAGTTGGCAATTTTATATAAAATTCAAACAGTTATTGCATCTGCCGACAAACGCAATTCCACAAACTTTCACGGAACAATGTCTTTCTCTTTTTTCCTTTTTCTTTTTGCATTCTTCCTGAATTATGTTTATATAAACTTCCTCTCCATGTAATTATTCTTTTTGAAAAACTATATATGTATCAACAACAAAAACCAGCGATAATGAAACAATTCAGTACATTGCTATCAACATTATTTTTAGCTGTGTTCTTCAGCATTAGTAAAGCTGAAAGCGGTGATGAGAACAATCGTGGGGCTATTCGTCAAAGCACTGGGTGTGCTATCAGTAGCTCACCAATTGGTTCTGGTTTCAATGCCAAGTTTTATAACTACACTTATGCTCAAATGTATTCCCAAGGCTTTTCAGAGTACGAATTTGCTGAGAATGGTGTGTTAGTTGGTGAAGCCTCCGATATTACCAATATTACTATTGACTGGCCAAGTAGTGCTGATGGTGTCCAGTACAGCCAAGTTTATGGTGTTGATATCTCAATTACAAACTTCACCTTGGAACTTACCGGTTATTTCTACGCTCCAGAATCTGGTTTCTATGACTTCGACTTCCATAGTACTGATGATGTTGTCGTTTTATATCTCGCTAGCAATGCTGCATTCGACTGTTGTAACAGTGCCGAACTTTCAAAGAATGCCAACTTTGATAACAAAGTCATTTACACTGCTGGTTCAATTGCCGATGAAGGTACAGACTACGATGATTCCAGGCAAACTTACCTCGAAGGTGGTTACTACTATCCAACAAGAATTGCTTACGTCAACATGGTTCAATTTGCCCACTTGCAATTGATCATTACCACTCCAAGTGGTAAAAAGATCGAAACGTTTGCTGAAAATGTTTTTCAATTCAATGAAGAAGATTCCACTTGCAGCACCATCACTGCCAATTCCCCAGGTTCTACTACTACTACAACTATGCCATGGACACAAGCCATCACTTCCTCTTACACAACTACTGCTTCTGACCCAAGCTCCCCAATCAAAGTTGTTGTTGAAACTCCTGAGCCCCGTATCACCATCACTAAAGGCTGGTCCGGCACATATGTTTCCTCATCTACTGCCTTTCCAACTGATTTGAGCGAGACCATTAGTGTTTTTGTTGCCGTACCTACAGTTACCACTGTTACCAGCAGCTCATACTGGACAGGAAACTATATGTACATCGCTACTACAATCACTGGCGCTGCTGCCGCTGGTGGTTCAGGTTCGGGTTCAGGTTCAGGTTCGGGTTCAGGCTCAGGTTCAGGTTCAGGCTCAGGTTCAGGTTCAGGTTCAGGTTCAGGTTCAGGCGATGGCGATGGCGATGGCGATGGCATTGAAATCCAAACCAATGTTGTTGTACTAGCCGTTCCTGATTCTACTACCACTGTCACTTCATCCTGGACTGGCCTCTACAATTCTTGGTCATATATTTATCCAACTGGAACTGGTACCGTTATTACTGCTGTCGAATATATTCCACAATTCACCTACGTTACAACCACTGTGATTATTACTGGGACAAAGGCCAGCTATGCCACTCAAACTCCTACTGGATCACAAACTGTTGGTACTGTAACTGCTTATCTTCCTGAACCAACTAGTACCAGAAAATTCACTTATACTGGTCTGACAACCAGCTACTCCACTGTTTACCCAACTGGTGATGGCTCAACTATCTTTGTTGACCAATACGTTCCTATGCCAACCGCTACTGTTACTATCGGTTACACTGGAACCACTGATAGTTACACCACAATTCAACCAACCGGTACTAAATCAGTGATCAGTGTCATCAAATATGCACCAGCTGCCTATGTTACCAAATCTGCTTATTACACCGGGGATACCACGTACTTGACCACGTTATTGAAATCTTCTGGCGCCACAAATCCAACAATCACTGTCTCAGAATATTTGCCATTCAAAACCTCAACTTCCACTACCTTTTATGATGGAACCACTACCTCTTATTCCACCGCTATGCCAATGGCCACTGCGTACACTGAAACTAATTTGGTTCAGGTTTATGGTCAATGTGGTGGTATTGGTTATTCTGGAAATACTCAATGTGTACCTACTGCTTCTTGTAGTGCAGAAAATGATTGGTACCATGCTTGCGTTTCCAGAACAGATGGTTTCACAGGAAGTAACGCTATTGTGTATGAATATCTTCCATTTAGTTTCAGCACTGAAACATTTCATTACACTGGTACCGCAACTTCACAATTCACGGTCGTCCCAACCGGTACTGGCACCCAAGTTACCATCAGAGAATACGTTCCAGATGAAACTTCCACCCGTACAGTCTATTATACCAACTCTGAGACTTCTTATGCTACTCAATACCCGTCTGGAACTGATACTGTGGTTATTGTCAGCCAGTTTGTTTCCGGTCTTATCAAAACCATCACCGCCCCATACATTGGAACTACCACTTCTTATGGCACTGCTTTCCCGTACGGAACCCATTATGTTATGACTGTTACTGCTTTTGTTCCTGCTGACACAACTATTTCTACTTCGGACTCAATGACTTCTAGTTCAAGTGTTATTACCAGTGTTTCTACCTCTGCTTCATTGACCTCTAGTTCTAGCGTTGTTACCTCTGCTCCATCTTTGAATACTACTACTAGCATTTCTAGCTCAGTTTCATTGACCTCTGGTTCCAGTGACTTTACTTCCGTTCCATCTTTGAATACTACCTCTAGTGTTGCCACTTCCGCCCCATCTTTGAATACCACTACTAGTCTTTCCACCTCTGCTTCATTGACCTCCAGTTCTAGCGTTGTTACCTCTGCTCCATCTTTGAATACTACTACTAGCATTTCTAGCTCAGTTTCATTGACCTCTGGTTCCAGTGACTTTACTTCCGTTCCATCTTTGAATACTACCTCTAGTGTTGCCACTTCCGCCCCATCTTTGAATACCACTACTAGTCTTTCCACCTCTGCTTCATTGACCTCCAGTTCTAGCGTTGTTACCTCTGCTCCATCTTTGAATACTACCTCTAGTGTTGCCACTTCCGCCCCATCTTTGAATACCACTACTAGTCTTTCCACCTCTGCTTCATTGACCTCCAGTTCTAGCGTTGTTACCTCTGCTCCATCTTTGAATACTACCTCTAGTGTTGCCACTTCCGCCCCATCTTTGAATACCACTACTAGTCTTTCCACCTCTGCTTCATTGACTTCAAGCTCTGGTAATTTTAGTTCTATTTTATCAACTTCCGTTTCCAGCACTATCAGTTCTCTTTCTTCAGCCAGCACTTTATCTTTTACTTCAAAATCTTCAACATATCAACCGGTTCACTATGGAAACACAACATTGAGCTCTTCAACTACCTTTTGTCAGACATCCACCACTGTCACTGAAAGCATTAATTCTTGTGAACCAAATGGTTGTATTGCAGTGACCTCTTCTTCCACATCCAGTACAGACTATGCATCTGTTGTTGACTCCTCGACTTTGAACGTACCATCAGAATCCAGTACAACTGCAACTTCAGTTACTTGTACTAAAATAATTGAAGTTCCTGTAATCATCACCAAAACCGGTACTTCCTGCGATTCAATGGTCTGTGTCTCGGTGACGTCGACCACAACTAGTACTTCAACTTCCTGTGCAAATGATGCTGTTTCTTCTACTGTCTCTCAGGTTTCATCTACTTCATCAATTTCTGATTCTATTTCAGATTTGACTACTTCTACCGATGTTGTTCATGTTACAGTCACTGCTGTTGAAACCATTACTTCTTGTGGTCCAAATGGTTGTTCCTTGGTGACCTCCACCGCCGCTGTTGTTCCAACCTCCAGCTCAAGTGATCTTTCTTCTACTGTCTCTCAGGTTTCATCCACTTCATCAATTTCTGATTCTATTTCAGATTTGACTACTTCTACCGATGTTGTTCATGTTACAGTCACTGCTGTTGAAACCATTACTTCTTGTGGTCCAAATGGTTGTTCCTTGGTGACT